>JAOEGS010009881.1:27923-40027 GCA_025447755.1 Corythornis vintsioides | reverse complement strand
ATGGGTCACAGCCCTGATTTATGACTGTGATAATCCAGAGATATAATAACATAAAACCAGAGCACTTGTTATACTGCCTTTTGGCTGGCTAGGGCTGGGGAATACTACAGTCTGAAGCAAGAAACCCCTTACAGTGTATGTGATGCTCGTACACTGCTGACTGCTCTGACTCTGAGCTGGGATTTCTCCCTGCTGAAGAGGGCAACTTTTGCAGACACTAAGCAGTGAGATGCTGTGTTAAATGACTTGAAACACAGGGATTTTGATGTCACCCTGCAAGCATTTAAATCCCAGTGAAACTGGGGAATGGAAGGGAAGCTGGGATACAGCTTAATCTCAGTTCAACAGTCAGTAATACTGTGTCTGTGCTCTTCCATATTGCCCATTAATACAGACTTCTTCCTAGTCAGCCAGGTTTCTGATGCATTCCCCAGGGCATAAAATTGGGAGTGCGTGCTGACTGACACAGTTCTTTCTGCCTTTGTGCTTCAAATTTTGAACTGGACGAGTTTATACGCTGTAAATGCTTTGATCTTGTTGATGTAGTGCTTGGGTTTGGGGCTTTGATCGAGTTTTGATCTAGTGCTAGGTACACTAAAATGGGATTTACTGTCTTTTTGAACGATTACTTCAGAACAGAATTAGTACTCCAATAAGATCTGCTAATAATGAATAGTGAAAAATGGGTTTAATGTATATCTTCATACTTCCATAAACATAAGGATGTTCTATTCCAATTAAAGTGCTTTCTGTATGCAGTAAGTAATGGCCACAATATCTTTTTAAGCAGTGTTATTTACCTGGTGTATGTTTTTAGTTTGTTGAACTCTTAAGGAGATCTCCATTGTTATTCTACCTTCCCATTAGAAAGCCATGTGATTTGTACTTGCACATGAAAGGCAATTTCACAGAGGTGACTACTGTGAAATAATGTTAATTTAGACCTATTTCAGAACAGTAAGTGGGTAAGAGGGAGGCACAATAAATGCTGTTGGCTTCTTCAGGAGGCAAAGTGTTGAGTCATGGCTTCTTGGTGTACAGGATAGAGAGTGCTCTAGAAATGTCTCCAGTGTTTGTGAGGGCTGATCACATAATCATGGCAGAAATGCCTTAGTTAGGACAGTTACTATACAAGTAGAAGAACATGTATCTTCAAGGAGATCTGGTCCTTCTGCTTCTTGAATGATACTGTGCTGGCATGTAGCATGTATCACGGTTTAGTGATACGACTATTTTTAATTACAGTATTAGATCTATATTAATTGCTGTAGACTGTAGTAATCAGTGGAACTGATTTTTTGAAGTTTGTTTGCAGACCTGCAGACTGCAAGGCAGCTGCTGCATATGCTGACTGTGCTCCCAGTTAGAGAGCCACATGGGTGCCAGAAGGCTGGAGCATATGGGTGAGGGAACAGAGAAGGGGAGTCCCAGCTCTGACACTGTCTCACCGTATGAAGAGCAGAAAATAGCTGGTTTCTTTGCCTTAATGTCATCTACAAAGCAAGATGCATAATATTTTTATGCTTTCCTCACTGCTTGCCATGTGGACAGTTGTTTCATCATGTGAAGCACTGTGACAGCACCAGGTATTACCGTTATTTTTAGCCAGATGATCCAGCAAGTTACTGAGCAGGTGCAGAATTCCTTTCATGAATGGTTTCAGAAGAGCCAGTTGGACTGTTTGCCTGCTTGAAGTCTGTGTACTTGCCTAAGTACTTGCCTGGATCATTGCACTGGAAAGCTAAGTAGGTGTCTATTTTTTGCAGGATAAGAAGAGGTGTGTTTTGAGATACTGTTGAAGTAGAATAGATAGCTGTGTTACATGAAGTGAGAGCTGATAACGTGTGATTTTAGGACACTTGAAGCCCTCTTCTCCAAAAAGAGGAAGGGTGATAAAAACTGGGCACTTTTACTTCTTGAAATTTCTCTTTGGGTTGGTAAATTCATCACTCATTAATAATTAGTTTATTAAGAAAGATTAAAAGAATGCAGAGAGGCTTCATTCAGTCTGTACTGCAGTACAGTGGAGTCAGGGAAGACCATCTGGAATTGTTTGCTTGCAGTAGTGTGCTCACTTGTTAATATCCAAAGCCAGCAGTGGGCTGACTAACATGCCTTTCACTGTACCCTTCCCCAGGCTAAGCCTGTACCCAAATTCCTGTTGAGAACTTCTCCCAAGGAAGTGATGAGTTGTCAAAGGCCCTAGAGATCCCAGGCCCCTCCTCTCCCCACTCCAAACTGAGTCCAGCTCATTTGTTTTCCAAGTTGCTGTTAGGATGTTGCTTATTTTCCCAGTAGACCCACCTTGGCACTAAGTGTCTCAGGGGAAGATATTTAGACTTCAAAGGAATTTAGACCTTCATTTGAACTTGGGGGTCGGCCACACAGAAGCACCTGTGGGAAGAAATGCACCTTTGTACCTCACAAAATAATACTAATACTCATTGCTATCTACTAATAACCACCTCCTGCTCTTTATTTAAAATCAGACTAGAAGTAGAAGATTCAATCTTCAATCAAAGGCACTTCCCAGGTATTTGAGAAAAGAGTCCTGCAGTCAGGCAGTGAAAACCGACACTGCTTCTTACCTTCTATCAAAAGCAGTGTTGAAATGTAGGGCCTGTTATTGTATATTTATTCAGGCATCAATCACAATCAAGCGTCCTGCTAGTTTATCTGTAAGGGCATTGTAATCCTATTTTTATCAGTTCCTTCCTGTACAACAGACAGTTAAAATAGCATGAGTAGAGGTCAGAAATATCTTAATGGGTTCAGTTCCCAGAGATATCGGTGACCAGAGGAAGAATTTTGGCAAAATTTCTTCCTGAGCTGATAAGGTAGATAAGCAGGGGCAAGGTGCAGAGCGAGGGCATGCTGTGGGAAGTAGAGCATTGTAAAGGAGCTGCAGAAAGATTAAGTAGAACTATTACTTAGGAAAAACTTCAGAAACAGATGGAAATGTTACCATTTGCCAAGTTACTTGTTTGTAAAAGAAAGTATTTAATTTTTTAAGCTTTAAGGATGGGCTGGCTTAAGTCTAAGAGATTTTATAATTAGCTTTACTCTTGAATGTGCTGTTGTACTCATTAAAAATATCCAAGTGATTATATATTTGAAGAAAGTTGATTGTTGCTGACTGGCAACATTTCATTCTTGTCAACTTTAGACTATGCTACTGACTCATTTAAATAACATATCTTACTATACATTAGAGTTATCACGTTTTTATTTTACCTTTGCATTTTTTACATGTATTTTCTTTATATAAAGTGATAAATTATGCTTTTTTAAATGCTTTTGTTATTAATTCAAGATGTATTTTTAAGCAATTTATTAGATTAAATTTATGAACACAGAGAACAGTTTAAAATGTATTCTCTCACCAGAATAAAACTACCTTAGAACTTCTAAATATGTAAAGAAAAAGTAACTTCATTACAACAAATTTAATCTTGTTAAGTCAAAATATTACCTTTGACACAGTTCTTAAATTGCTCTGTTCCTCATCAAGCTAGTCTTTCAAGATTGCAGGTATAACAGACCTAGACTTCCACAGTTTTTATTACTGAATTTTGGGTAGTACCTTTGCTTTTCTGCTTCACAGGTTTTTGGGTTCTTTGTTGGTGTTTTTAATTATTATTTATTTATTTTAAATTTTAATTATTTTTATTTGGTTGGTGGGTTTTGGGTTTTTGTGTGTGTCTTTTTTCATGCAGAAGCATCATGCAGAATTGTGCATTAAAAGTCTTAGATAAACATAATTTTGTAGAAGTTGCCCTTACAACACAAGCAGTTACATCTTACTGATTGAGGAATAAGGTTTAGTTCAAGACAAAATTCTGCACAGTTAAAAAAGCTTTTCTTTTGTTCCTGTTCGTAGTATTATTAATCACTTCTGGAGGCATGGTATGTAAATTATTTTAGAAGTTGGTGTGACTTTTTTTCCTCTATAAATGTCAAGGAGGTAAATACTGGTAGGAGCAAAGTATGTTGCTCTAGTTGGAATGAGTAGTGGAGGTGGAAAGGGTTGTGACTTTCCTAACACAGCTTTCATGTAATACTTAGGGTTCTAATTATATTGCACTTTCCTTTCACCCCACTCTGATGGTTATATTTCAGGTGAATTTGTTTTATTCCAGCAAAAGCTGACAAGAAAGGGCAAACTTGGCAAATGTATAGAAACTGTTTGTTCTTGATATTCTGTTCCAGAAACTAGATTTTTCATCAGTGTGGTGATTTCTTTAATCCAGCTGCCCTCAAGGTAGCTGAACAGCACAGGGAGCTCCCCAGGCTCTCACCAGAAGATCCATGATGCTGCTGCTCTGTGCCTCCAGGTCACATACACTGCACTTGTAACTATTCAGGATTGAAAAGTTGCTGTAAAAATTGAAACAAAACCATTGACAGACTGTGATTTCCGTACTTGATTTTTCAAGTACATGATAAGGTTGCAGAAAGTCAGCAGAGGAGCCCACCCTGCTCATTTTGATGTGAAAAACTTCATTGTTATCCCCTGAATACGTCAGTAATTGTGTGCGTACATCTGTTCCTGCTTTCTCAATGTTTTTTCACCATTCAGATTTTTACATTTTATTCTTCGGGATTTTATATATAGATAATAAGTAACATGCCTCTAATCCTTTATATAAATTTTTGCTAGCTCTGTAGATGGTGTTTTTTAAGTGAAGTGTGATCCAGACGTCACTTCATCTTTCCACTGACTTCAGTGAGCATTTGATCCAGTCCTTCTGATTCCACATGCATAGATTTCCAGCATTTTCATATCACTCTCATTAATGAAATGTTTTGCAATAACTCTGCAGTAAATGTCTTGCCAACAGTCTCCTGGAATTTTATTTTAATATAGTTTAAATCAATGGGCAAACTTGTAATTTCAGTGGGAGATGAAGCTTCAACCCTTGTAAATGCCTGTCAAATCTGGAATCAGAAGACAGAGGACCATTGTCCCCCCAAGACAGACAGGGACTCATGCTCTTTTGATATATTTTGCAGTCAAGCAGAAGTTACTGTATAAACCTTGCAGTGTATGCCTGATACTCTCCAGGTAAAATAAGGCATTGTGATTGTAGAAGATTGGTAAACACATGTTTAAAGGTTAAGTGGTAGATTATAAAACTGAGAAAATGGCAAATCATATTTACCTATGTGCATACAGAGCTCCTGTTAGACAGCAGAGTGACCTGGGTGGCTTTGGACAAGGAAAAGGATTGCAGTGGCTGTGCAGTATTGATAGAGCAAAGAGAAGCATGTCTGGATTTTAACAGGACTGGACTAACAGGTTTCAATGTCTTTCAAACTGCTAGTGCCAAAGAAGGCTTTTTTGACTATGAAGTATTATCTGATTATGGTACCAAGTTATAACATGGCACTTGCTATAAATAAATCTACTGTAGTCATCATAATGAACTATCAAATAATTATCTCTGATAGTTACCCTATGTGAACTGGCTTTCATAATTTAAAATCTTTAAATATGCTAAAAAAGTGTATCTGTTTCTGTGAATACTGTGAGCCAAAGGCCTTGATAATTAAAGTAATTTTCTCTTTCAGAAGAATAAAATTACCATCTAAAATATTTATAGGAATTACTTCAATGACCATTCAATGCATCAAGTCCAGTTTGAAATTACCAATTCCTATAGCTTAAGTTCAACAGAAGTTAAAATATTTTTGTATAACATGAGTAGAAGTTAAAAGTGTTACTGGTCTCTATTTTACCATGAAGTTCTATTGTCAAGGATAAAATTCCCAGGTGTAACAAAAAGAGGAGAAGGAGATTTATTAATAAAAAAAAGAAAAAAAGAAAATATTTCCAAAGAATAAATAAAAAGTCCTATTAGTATAGTTCAGGATGTGAATGTACAAAAGTTGAGAGGAATTCAACCATATCTTCATCTTGATGCCAGCTATGGCATCTCAATAGCCTAGAAAAAGATACTGAAGTCTTCTAGCCTGTAAGAAAATGAATATAGCTTTTTCCTTTGTGCCTGTAGAGTGCTTCACTGTGGCTATGGTCTGAAAAATTACGAGTGTTCCTGGGTTTTAGGTGTAGATGTTTCCTAATCTTTCAGTGTTTTATTTTAGAAGCATTGGATTCTTAGTTCTGTAAAGCCAGGATTTAATTTCAAAAGTTAATTCAGAAGAGAGAAGCCTTCCCAATGAAAGACATGGCCAATATAGTTCCATACTAGAGGACTAAATAGAGATCCTTATTCCAACTGCTTTTTCAGACGTACTGTTACTTATTGGAGATGTAAATATAACTATTTGAAAGAGTATATAACTTCTTCCACATTTCTTTAAAACTACTAAATTTTTACTAAATCATTTTAACTTATAAAAAGAAATATTTTTTTAATTTTTTCTTGTGTTTGTGATGCAGTCCAATGCTATCATGCTTTAGAAAGGCAGATGGGAAGGATAAAGGAAAGCATCTAATCCACACACCACCTTTATAATAACCCTATTTATAATATGGGCTGAGTATGGAGAGCTTTTCAAGTTAAATTGTGTGGACTTGAAAGCATCAATGCTGAATATTTTATGTGAAGCTTGTCAAGGGGCCTTACTAAAATAGCTTAAAAGCGGTATCACAGTTGCCTTCTTATAAGCATTGCACACTTTCAAAGAAGAAACATGCTGAAGGGTTTTCAATATTGCCAGAAGTTGATATATATATTTTTTAGGTGTCAGATTTTATATGCTGTATATATATATATACATGTCCGCTCATGTGAACAAGCACCTCTCTCACCACTTTTTTGCAGAAGCTTTTTATGTGTATATATATGTGTGTGTATATATAATGCATCATGTTCCTTAAGGTATAGTAAACTTTTTGACTTTTTTGGGGGGTTGGAGCTTTAATGAGGGTTTTTTTTTATTTGAAACTTGAAGCTAAGCAAGAGTTCCTCAGATCCCTGTTTGAAGGGGATAAAAAGCAGGACCTGCAATTCATCCCAGCTGCTTTAAGCATCAACCTGTGGACACCTGTCCCTTGTCTCTCTGTTGCCTATGAAGGAACCCATCAAACTAACTTGTACCAGATATTTGGCTCTTGAATGACTAAATTTAACTGTCAAGAACTTTAGTTTTAACAGACTTGCATTCATCGTATCTAATAATAACAGGTCATATTTGCTTCTGGTGCATTGTAAGAAGTAAAGCTACAACAGGGATAAAATAACCTCCGTAAGGATATTGTAACAGTGTTTTAGGCCTTGAAAACTAACAAACACTCTGCAAAATGATGACTGCCATCAATGACTTGTATTTTAAACACTTTGATAATTCATCTATCTGAATACATGTTGCAGTTAAGCAGTTGGACATTGAAACAGAAAGTTAAATAATGCTCTCCTCAGATGTTTACTGCTAAAGAAAAACGTTGTACAGATTTACATCTTCACGGGAACATAGCCAAAGTGTGGTACAGTACCCTCTTTTTACCCTACCTCTGGTACTCAGAAGTTAATTTCCTAATGCCTATAACAAAGACCCTGATGACCTCTGGGTTTTTTTTTGCACAGAAGGTATTGTGATAGTCAAAATTATTTCTTATGAGGATAAAGGCAGGTGAAGGCTGAATAACAGCTTATATCAAAGAATGGACAGCAGCAGAGCCTTATAAAGAGGGTAGAATGTGAAGTTTTAAAGTGGATGTTGCTAACAGAAATGTACCTTTTCATATCTTCTGCACTCTCAGAAGCAAAGCAATATCGAAGAGCAGAACAGTGAGAGATGTCTTATTGAAAAATAAATCATGGGTGAAATTTTGAACATTGACTTCAATGAGACCAGCATTTCATACACATTGATACAGCTGCTGGAGGTTGCTGAATACAAATGCTCACCACACTGTTTTTGGCATTGCTCAGGAGTCATTGCTATCACTGCAAGTCTCCCTTCTCATTGAGGTGAGGTAAAAGGAAGTGTTTCTCAGAGTCAGCAGTTACTTAAATGGAGGAGAGAGGGTAAGAAATATTTAGGTGTTAATTGGTAATCTCAACTCATCTATTTTTCTTGTAGTGGTTCCCAGCTCTATGATGGCAAGAAAAAATAGATTTAGAAAGGAGAAACCCAAGTTCAGAGTTTGATCTTAAAGTTGTCCTTAGAACAGTTGTAGTTAACAGAAATACTCATGTTCGAGTAATGATAAATGTTACTGTGCTCTTCTCCTCCCTGTTGCTGAAAGAACAACTGTCTTTGCAGATTGTGTAATCCCAGTGAGCAGGGGGCATCATCTCTTAAGCAAACGTTCTCCTGAAGGATGTTTATTTTTTTATGAATACCACCCAAGCCCCAATCTATTAATGACCATAGAATATTTATTATGGCTAAATGGATCAATCTTCTATATTGCAGTCAGTCTCTCACTAACCTTAGTGAGATAACCTGTGGGAGTAAAGCAAAGAATATTTCCAAGAATTGGCCCTTAGTGTGCTGTTTTTGATTAATGAGTGTATGTGTGTATATACACACACACATGTACATACATAGATGCATAAAAAGTTTTCTTAAGCTCTATATTTCAGCCTCTGTGAGGTCACATTGCCAAACTTACCTCTGTTACCATTAATACCTGGGAGTGGACCAGGAACCAGGGTTAAATTTTCACATTTGCCAGGCATGAGTCATTGGAGAAACCAGCTCTGTTGTTTTCTTGTGCCTTTGCTCACCTGTCACTGTGGCAATATATAGTGACATTTCAAACTGCTAGCATGGAAATAAGATAAAAAGTGTTTGGGACAACTGGGAAATTTCATTTAGACAGAATGTCAGACCCTAGTCTCCAGTGAAAGTGCTGTAGGTTTACCGTGTCCAGCTTTGTGATATCATTTGATGTGAAATTAAATCAGAGGCCAGCCATGAACAGGAAGGCAGTTGAGCCTGTTCAGTTTTAGTTTGTCATGCAGTTCTGGTACTCCTGGTCTCTGTCCCTTGCAAGAGTAGGTTGTGGTGGGTAACTGTTTATAAAGGTGTTTTGAAAGCATGATTCCTACGAAAATGTCTTAATTCCTTGAATTACCTTCAAGTTTGAAAAGTTTGTTAAGTCTCTAAAAACATAGTTCTGGCCTTCATTGTTCTTGTGGATTGAATTTATTCTGGCTAACAGTTATTATGCTTTGCACAGTAACCTAACCCTAATATTTCAGGACAAATAGGCACCAGTGTGGCTTCTGAATGGGTGAATTACATGTATTCATAAGCCATTCCATTCATTTCTCTGACAAGGAAAAAGGGTAGGGCTGCTTTCATCCTGCTGCCAGCCCTTTTATCTCTAAAGAATCAAATTTCAGGAAACCTTTCTACCTAGGTCAAAATTGCAAAGGCAGGCTGTAATATTTCAAATGTTTAGCATCTTAATTCTCATAATTTTAAGGGGAATGTTTCTTTTCCCCCTGAGAAGACAAAACAAAGGAGCTCCCCAAAACAAAACAGAAACAAATGAAAAAACATAAAGCAAGCTCAGGTTTGGAGATGTGGGGGTTAGTAAAAATGTGTTTAGTGTTACTTCACTTCCTACTATTCAGGACAGCACATTGTTAAAACTGATGCAGTGTTTATACACATTGTGGTTATGGCTATAGCCAGGGCTATTGTCAAAGGATGTTATACAGACATTTATCATAGTATGTCAGTAAACCCATTGTAAAAATGTCCTAGTAGTTAAATGAGGCTTAGATTTAATGAGGCTGTGAGAAAGGACTGTTTTTTTGTTGTACTGTAAATAGGGTTCCTATAGCAATGTCATTGGGATTAACGTGCAGACTTTCTTTTGTTTTCAAAATAGGAGCAATATTTCTGTGAAGTTAGGCAAGCAATTTAAAGAATAAAATTTTACAAAGCCTTTGAAGAAATAGTTGCTTGGTCATACTCTGACTGTACAATGATAGTAAATGAAGGTATGACATTATAAAAACTCAAACCTCTCCCCCCAGTAGTACAATCTAGGTAATAAAATCCTAACACTAATAAAATATTTTGTTAATGGTTAAGTAATACATAGTCAATGGCAGAAAACCCCTCTTCAAGTCTTTGATGCTTTTTAAAAGATACTCACTTGACATAGTTCCAAATTTTAGTGCTACTTCATATGCTAATGGTGAACTGACTTTAATACAAGTTTTTAACACTGCTGCCACTGAGAAATGTAAAAATGAAGCTTGTAACCTTTAAGATTTTACCCACCAACATTTATTTTTCTTGTAGCTGTGAAAATAGCCATCTAAAGCTCCAAAAGGGTAGTCATTTGGACCACATTTTAGCTTTATGCATTTATTTTCAATCTGACATATCTTCTGTGCTGTATAGGGGATGTGCTGTGTGTTTAAATTAGAAAGTATGAACACTGTAAGGGGAAATGAATATAAATTTAACAGTTTGAAAGGACATTAACAGCAGAAAATTAAGTAGTGAAGAATGTCCTATTTATTCTTCATATGTTTCTTTTATGGTAGGGGTGCACTGTTGTCCTTAAAGCTGCAGTTTGATGGTAAAGCTTCAAGTGAGTTTTGCCATCAAGTTCCTGACCTGAATCACCAATCCTGAACCCAGTGCTGCCATTCTCCAGCCCCATGTTTATGCAGTTGGAGATCTGAGTCCTGTAAAGCCAAATAACTGAAAAGATCTTCCAGTACTGTTTTAAACATGGGTAACATCGATGTCCCTGTCTCAGTCTCACCAGCACCACGAGAAGGGAGCAGTGCCTGTGGCTTGGAGGAGCAGGGCAGGCTCAGGAGACAGGCAGTAGGTTTTCCAAGTGGTTTTGTTGCCAAAGAAGAATACCTTAACTGCATCTCTCTCTAGTCTAGATGGAAGTGTGGCAGTGTTCTGTGAGGGACAGCTGTCCCCAGCGCAGATGGCAGGACTGCCCTGGTCTCCTGCCTTCCCAACAGCGGCTGTGAGCTCCAGCCTGGAGCACGGCTGCAGGGGCCGCTGACTCACCCCAGTGACAGGCGCAGGACTCAGTTCTGCATCATTTGATTCCAATTTTAGTATTGCTGGCTTTAAGAGGAAGATCCACACAATGGCCCGTTCTCAGGGAAGAGGGGGGGAAAAAAAAAAAAAGATCATTCAGGATGAGGATATTTGGATCCATGGCAGCAGCCATAAACACAACAGCTTTCCTTTTCCACTGAGAAAAAAATTGATTTAGCCAGGGACTTACATGGCCTGTCAGTGTCCCAGGTTTCCCTTTGGCAACACATTCCCTTTCAGCTGATACTTTCTTTGCTTAAACCTTTCTGGGAGCACTTCTAAGGGCAGGATTCTCGAGTGCTTTATCCTACAAGAGTAGATTCCTGCAGCTCTCTATTTAGGCTATTTAACGTTGGCTCTCTATTCATTTGGAAATAATGGTGTTGGAGAAAAAAAAAATTAATTAAAATGGCTTCAGAAAGTAGTTAATTATAAAGCCTACCATGGCCTGAAGTATAAAATACATTGCAGACTGTGAAATCACGTAGGGGTGCATTACTAAAATAATTAATTTAAAATTTTACATATATCACCCACACAGCAAATGTCGTGGCTGCTGCTAAAATGAGTCCAGTGCCCTTCAAAAACTGTGAGCATCTATCTCCCACTCACTCTCTTTTAGATGCGCTTGTTTTCTTCTATACTATGGGCATGCACTTTGCATTAAGAACATCCATTTTATGGAATGGCTTTGGGTAAGAAATTAAATCTTCACTGTATTTATTTTAGCATTATTGTGCACAGACCAAGCGTGTGCCAGTGCCGTGCCACCTTCATCTGGTGCACCATCACTGGTCTGCATCAGTTACTGTCACTGTCAGTTCTGAGAATAATCCTGAACCATTTGCAGTGCTGACCCTTCCCTCAAAGGGTAACAGAGCTGTAGGGCTGCCCCACTGTGCTGGCCTTATACCACCACAGGATCCCATCAGGGCATCCTATCAATTCAGCACTGTTGTTCCAATTTTAGGGCTTCTTTGGGATAGTTGCACTGTATTTGTGTGTGCCAAACAGCAGCTGAATATTGCAAAGCTTCACCCTTAATTGCAGGAAAATCATAGAACAGTTATGTAAAAGAGCTGGAGGGTTTTGGTATTGGGGGG
>JAOEGS010009881.1:0-27881 GCA_025447755.1 Corythornis vintsioides | reverse complement strand
GCGGGGTGTCATTTTTTTTTTCTTCCTTGCCTTTACTTTTGAAGAAAGCAGAACATCCAGACCATGCCTGCTTGTGGGTAGCTATCAATATGCTGAGATTCTTCCTTCTTGTCAGTCTAATTTCTAGTTGGTGCAGGTTCTTGACATTTGGTGCTTTATCAAACATAGGCTGCTTGGCACCTATTACCACTGATCTCAGCATTGCTAATAAACAGCAACATCAAGGCCATATTTTCTGGTTCCTGTCAGACCACTGCTTTCCTGGGTGAAATAAAAGTCCTATTAACATGCTCCTCCTCATTGGCTCTGACAGTTTGATTAATTAGGCCCCCTCTTTAGATGACCTCTGCACTGACACGACAAGGAGGTGAATATAAAATGAATAGTTTGCCCACATAATGGCCTACTGCAACTTTCAGGTTTTCATCAGATCATCCTGAAGTCCAGAGCCTGTATTAAAATCTACAGTGTGCAGAAATATATGGCTGTGGGTTATAAACCACAGACTTTACAACATGGTTAAAGAATTAAAACCAAACCAATCCTAGCCATCCTCATATATTGACTTCCCTAAGAATTAATCTTTCCTTTACTCTTCTTGACCATACAATACAAATCTAATTCATTTACATTATCAAATAAAATGACCTTTTGTTTTCAACAGATTTTTTTATTGCCAGAAAATACAGTATGTTAACTCTGTGGTTATTCAGCCTCCCATAAAATACTAATGTAAAGCCATTATTCTAGTGCCACTCTATTTAAATGTCAGTCTGCCTTTCTATTATAAACCACCAGTTCACAGGCTTGTAAGTCATCAGTAAAAAATTTTCTTCAGGTGAGAACTTGTAATATGAGCTCACAACTTCTCTTTCAAAGTGTATTTTAAAAAAAAATAAGAGTGTATATGATGCCAAGGGATGAATATGCAATTTTGAACTTGCAGCATGGCATTTGTAGCACCAGAAACATCAGACTGCTCTTTTCAGCAGCTTCTGCTGCTTCTCTTATGACCCTCATATTTTTTTTTTACCTCAGTCTATTCTGTCCTTTTTTTTTTTTTTTTTTTTTGGTGTGTGTGTGTTCATCTGTTGATCAAGAAACTGCATTACTTTAATGGATTTGCTAAATTGGCTCATAGATAAGACGACTCCTCCAGGTAGTAACTTGAAAATGTTAGATTACTGGGGTCATGCTCCACTGCTACAGCCATTGGAGTTTTCAGTGGTTTGGGAGTGCATTGTTATTTGTTGGACTCTATCGCAGGCAGAGCAACAGGAGATAAATGTATTTTTATACACACATATACACACACACATTGTGTGCATGAAATACTGTGTACAGGAATTTTGTACATGTGAACTTTGCGTACAAGGCTCCTGAGGTTTCCTGATACACATTTGGAGATCCATAATCACCCCTTTTCCCAGATGATTTTTTTTTTAGTTTGTTTGACAGCATTTGACAAATAAAGTAACAATGTTTTTTGATGAAGATTAGACAGGAGTTGCCAACTTCCCTTCCTGCAGACTCCAATGTAGGATCAGATTTTCCAGTAAAGATGAAATCGTGATTAGGCCAGATTTTAAATTTCTGCACAAAGCAAAAGCTGTAATAAATGAAGCAAATTAGGCAAATCTGCATTTTTAAAAATAAATTGCATTTAATAAAACTTAAATAGTTAACCAGTATTATTGCTTAAAGTCCAGCCATAACGTGTATCTGTACCTAAATGTCAAATAAGGACGTACTGTGATACTGGAAGCTCTTTGATTGTTTTGGCTGTTCTCATCAGGTTAGCGAGGATGAGACACATTACATCCATATTCAAGAATAAGTTGAAATGGAAGGTAGCACAGACTTCAAACAAACAAGAAATGCTGGGAGTATCCTGTGGACTAATTATGACTGTGTCCATTCTTTTCTGGAAATTTTCAGAAGATTGTTATAAGTTCCTACCATTAAATATTGTGAGCTGTGTGTGCATGGGAAATTAAGATGTGAGCCTTGTTTAGTTTTCCTAGCAGGGATTCTGGAAAGTTTCTGTTTCTTCTTGAAGAATACTAAGCAGTATTTTGAGCAAAACATAAACAAAAATAGTGATGGTATTTATAGATAAAAGCACCATCTGGCAATAAGCAATCTTAGCGTCTGATTTGAAATCATTGGAGTAGATAAGAATAATTGACTTATTGTTAAAGACTAATAGTGAAAATCATGGAGGGCAGCATTCTGTGTCTACCATCTGATTCACTCTAAACAAGTTACTTAGGCATGTTTTCTGGCAAATTTATTCTTGGCGTAGTCAACCTAGTTTGACACAGTATCTTTATAAACAGTGCTCTATCTGGACTGTTCTAAAGCTAAATTAATTGTTATTTGTAAGGTATCTAAAAAGAGTTTCTGAAAGTCTTCAAGTTCCTGTGATTGTGATGTAGGTTTGTTCTTAGTGGATTATGGAATGCTCTAAAGCAATGCAAAAATGAGAGCTAAATTTGGCTGTGATGTAAGACCACTGTTAGAGAGACTTTATACCTCTGCATCCTTTTTAGGTGTGTAGGAATGATAGCTTTACAATGAGAGATTAAGAATAATGGTGATGGGTTTAATTCCTAAAGTAGCTCAAAACACAGGTGTGTAGTAGGTATTCCCTGCATGCATAACCAGCGAGTCTTGTGTTTTCAGAGTATTATCTTCAGAGAACAATTTCCTTTCAGGGAGCCCAGCTATTGTTTTTTCCTTCATCATCTGTGGCTGGGTTTTGCACTGTGGCTCAGAGAAGCAGTGACCTCATCTAGTGCTCTCCCTCATTTGTTAGTCAGGATTCAAACAGATAGGGCCTGCAAGACCTGGAGCTGGTATGAGGACTGATGATGGGTGTATGGGGCAGCTGAGGCATTATGGGCAGCAGTGAACTGGCACCTTGGCTCAGCAGTTCTTAGGTAGTCCCCAGACAAAACTGATCCTCTGGGGGAAGACTTGACTTGCCTTTCTTGTTGGTGTCTTTATATATAAATATATAAAGAGCAGCACAGGCTACAGATATAATGTTAAGGTGCAGAAACACAACATAAAATTATGTATCTGGAATTTCTCTGGTTTGTGGTTTTGGCATTTATTAACGAGTAAGCAGTCATGTTCTCTGACCAGCAATAGCCTTTGGCAGGAACTACAGAGACCCTCTAGCAATTCTGAAGAACTATGCTTTAAGTAGCATTGAAAAACATGAAGTTCCTAGTGGCTGTTTCTTAGGAGCAAGAATCGAATTCACTGATAGTGCAGACAGGCATAACTGCTTTTCAAGGTTTTTTTGTTATCCTAACTTCTGTCTGGCAACATTTGTTTCACAATTCACTGAAATGTTGTTTTACAAATGCTACTTTTATAAATATACTAAATATTCAAGAGAAGCTGCTGGATGTAATTACACCTGTACAGATTCTGTCTTTTTACGTGTTAAACACACATGCTAACCTGGTGGTTCAAAAATGTATGCAAATAAGTGTCTTTCCTTTTGCTCTACTTTAAGTTGTGTTGTCATTGCAATAACAGGTCTGCTAGTAAAACCTTGTTTCGGATCTACCTGAGGTGGAAGCTTTTTCAATTTACATTTCCTGTGTGGATAGTAAGATGCCTGTAGAGAATTAAAGATGTAATACAACTAATATGTGTGTTATGATCATGCTTATTAAAAGAAACCAAGCAGACAAGCTTCATTCCAAGCAAAACTGAATCAAAATTTCAGACAGATAGTTTTTTGCTATTTGTTTCTTCTTTCCCCCAGCCTCTCCCTCAGATTCCAATGTGTATTTTTTGATGTGAGTGTGGTGAGCTTCAGGAGCAGAGAGAAACTTCCTCTATAAATATTCTAAGATTGTTTCTCTACAAAGACCTAACAATTTGAGGCATTCAAGCTCTTCTATACTGCAGCATCCTTTGACACTTCAAGGGTTTATGTACCCTGCACAGGGATGCAGTGTGAGAGTGAAGGAGAGGATGTGCCCACTCTGGAATAAGAAGTGGTTCTGCAAATCATTCCAGCATGGTATTTTGTAGGCTTGAGCTGCTGCCACAGTGCTCCTGTCACCATGCAGGAAGACACAGTGTACTTAAGGTATGGACCGAGCAGAGGCTGGTGACCTCAACTCTATGCAGCACAGAAATATGCACAGTCTAATACTTGCTTCTATTAGTAGGCCTTTATAATTCTCTTCTTTTTAAAAGTAGAATGAAATTAGCCCTTGAGTCAAGTTTGAATTATTTTCATATTTTTGGGATATTAAAATATCTCCCAGATCTCATTAAGTAAAGCCCTAAATAAAATAATTGCAATACAATTAGGGATTGGAAAAACCTCAGAAGGTTTGGAGGAAATTTCCTCTTTGATGAGCAATTCAGATACTTAAGCAAAGGTTGTCTGAGTTATAAACTTGAGAAATTCATCTTCCCCTCATTTCCAGTACCCGTTATCTTCCTGGTTGTGTCCTCTCACCTCCTTCACTGTGTGTTCTTTACCACTGTCCTTGGGGAGCCCTGTGCTCTGAATCCCACTCCTCTGTGTCTTGTGATCCTCCATGACATTACTAGCATTTTAACCTCCTGCCTGTTCTTTCTTTTGCTTTTAAACTCTGGTGTATTTTTATGTTTCTTTAAAAATAAACCCACCATGTCTTCCACACAAAAGATAACTGTGATCTTTAATACTGTCTGTGGTACTCTGGTGGTGTTAACACTAAATATGTGAACTGAACAGACATTCCTCTGCCAAAATGCATCACTCAAGACAAGGGATAGAAGACGTTCAAGACACAGGACAGAATATGCCAGTCTTGGTGTTGGCCATCAGAGAAACCAAATACTGAAAGGTATCCACAGAGGTAGTAGGCTTTGAATCTGAGAAGGAGAGATTACTTACCTGTCAATAACAGCTGGGGCAGCCTGGAGGCAGCAGAGGCAGAGATGTGCAGATGGAGAGAGGGAAAAATTCAAAAGAGACATGAGGGAATTCTTTTAATGTACTATTTTGCAGCCATACAGATGGCTAAAGTTGCACTTCAGTCCTGTATCTGTCCCTGGTTTGGGTGATAATCTGGTCCAGGGCAGGACATCCATGGTACATGTAAATGGCAGCAGTCAAGGTCCTGGCTTTTTATTTCATACCTCTCACTGATCCAATCATAGATCCCTATCTGGACAGGAGCCTAAGTTATAAGCTCCATTGTACGATCTGTACAGTTTGTGCAATGTGAGGTAAAAGTTGAGAATGGTTTTGTGCAAGGAGTAGACCAGCTCACACTAGTTTATGGTGATGAGGTTGTTGCTGCAACTTTTAATTGTGGAGAAAGGCTTCATTGAGAAAAGGCACCATGTGGACTCTTTCCTTCAAAACACAATGGATGGATGGGGGTTGTATTTCTCAAATGTTTTGTCGTTCAGTCAGTCAGTAAGTGTTTAAAAGTTATCAATATGTGAGTTGAAAGAGAGAGAGAAAACCTGGGGGTAAAAAAACAATACTGGCAACTGTTGAGGCTTTGGGTTTTTGTAACATGGTAAAAATAGCAGAAATATATTTTAGAGACTTCCCAACTTCTGCACAGGTCATTAATAAGGAGATGCATACAGTAACATGGCTAACAGTACTACTGGTAACCCACTTACGTGAGCGCTTCAGCTGTTTAAAGATGCAGGGTAAGCAAAATCCCAAGGAACCAGACCTCATGATGCTTCTTTTGGTTGTATATTATTGTCCTCACTTTCTAAATGGAACACTGAGACACAGCAGGTGAATGCTACTGGGAACAAAATACAGCTCAAGCCACCAGACCGTGTCTTTTACTGATATCACAACATTACACATAACGAGCACGTTTAGGAAATCATTTAGCCTTTAAGATTTCCTGGTGGTTGTTACATTATGAAAAAGCACTTGAATATTCACTGTAAGAAAGAGCGTAACCAAAAAAATGCTTTTGCAGCACTGAAAGCAAGATTCAGAGCCTTTCTGGAAGAAGCTCTTGTCTTGTAAAATGTGCTTCCTTAATACATTGTGCCTTTGCCCTACCCAGCCTTTTGTTTCCACGATTACACACACTCTCCCTCTTCCCTTCTCTCCCCGCGCTCCAGTCCTTTTTTGTGTATTCCCAGAGGCACGCTCTGTCCAGAGCCTGAATGGAGACAGGCACGTGTGTGCTGCTCTGCCCTGGCAAACACTGGTGCGTGGCGTTCAGGGCGGAGGGAGGAGGATTGAAAGGCATTTCTTTTCTGTGCATAAAGGTCACTTATTCCCCACCCCCCCACCTCCCCTCCCTTTTTGAGGTTTGTTCTCTGCTGATCCCCTGCACTGCTGCAGCTTCTGTCCAGGGCTCTAATAGATACTTCGAGGATGTGTTTGTAGACTAGTCCTGTAACTGAACAAGTCTAGGAGAGCATATGGGTGTCCTGTACACCGGCTTTATTCTGCTAATGGAACTGTTCCTCTCCCTTGTGAGCCAGGTCTCTGTGTACAGTTTGAACGATGACAAAAATAAAGAGGATTTTGTTATTGTTATTAGTTGTTTAGAAGCGCTTCCTGCTGCGATGCCTTTTAGACACCCCCTCGGCTGTTATCCTGTGGAGGGAAACAGATGGAGATTTTTGCCTCCTCTGCACTTTATTCATTGGATTAAGGATAAAATTGAAGCTTTCCTAAAAGACTGAGTTGCCTTAAAAATGAATGAATACATGGGATTAAAAACCCAAGAGTTAATTTTTTTCTAATCCTGTTTAGAAGTAACTATTGAAATAAATGGATTTACTGGTGGAGGTAAAAGGAAAACTTGAATCCAGAAGGTATCACTGTACATTTACCTTTTGAGTTGTTGAACTCTGAGGATTAGGTAATTGAATTTATGAGCCAAAGAGATAAAAGTAGATAGTAGGAGATACCTTCCTTTAAAAATGTTAAATCCCAGGAGGAGTGTGTCAACTAGGTGAACTTGGTCATGACCTTGTCTCCTCTTTCCCCATGTGATAATGCTGCTTCTGAGCTGTATGTACCAACGATAGGTTGTGATTTTGAGTCATAAAAGAGTGCTCTGTTGGTGTGTGCGTGTTTGTTTGTTTTGTTCCATTCCAATGTAATAGTAAAACCATACAAAGTCACTTGGGAGAAGGTGATCCAGTCACCTGCTGAACAGGCTGCTATTTAAAATCAAATAGATTTGTGTGTCTTGGCAGGGGGTTCTCCCAGTGCACGTTCAAAAGGTAGGTGAGTCTTGTCATGAAGCTTAAAATCCCCTCCTCCTTGGTGTTATGTCAAGTGCAGCAACAGACACAGACATCACAAGGTATGAAGACAATAGAAAAGCATTATTTTAATTGCAGAAATTGTAACTACCAAAATGCCAGGTGGAGGGGAATCTGTAGGGATTCCTGCATAGAAATGAAGAACTAAAGACAATAACGATGGGCCAGGTGTCTGCCTTTCATGAGGATATTCCCTGTGTCACATCTGGTGCCAGCATAGCTGCTATCCCTAAACGATAAGGAAGGTTTGCAGTCAGGGGAGGGTTGAGCCGTCAGGTGAGCCAGGGATCAAGAATTATTGCGAATGCTTGATAGCATGTGAAGGATGCTGTGAAGTGTGACGTGGTTCTGACGAGCAGAGGCTCGATTAGGTTCTCAGACATGGGCTGACTCGGCCAGGCAGCAGGTATGAGGAAATGTTCTGGTTCGTCAAACGCAAAATGACAAAACCACTTGTAATATCTCATTACTGATCCCTGTGGGTTTGATGTCTGCGCCTCCCTTGTGGCATTATTCAACAGCTGATAGCTTTCTTTTCTTGTCAGCTACTTAATAATGAAGTATACTACTAATGATTTTAGGAGTTAACTGAAATATTTTATTTAGAGCTTCAAAGGAAATGAAAGTAGGTCAGATCTTAAGTATGGTTACTAATGACTAAGTAGCCTTAACTAATTATTTACACCCAATTGCGACTTACCACAGGGTGGTTGCAGCCAAAGTTAGTTATAGGTATTTTTGCCTAGATATGAGGTTGTTTCAGTAAGTAGTCAGTTTGAGAATACATTGCAGAAGGCACATAACTACCTGCACAATGTTTTTTCCTCTAAGTATGGAGAATTTCAGAGCAACTCCTTTGTATGCAAAAAAGGGCACTAATAGGAGTAACATCTCTATCCTATACCCCTTGATGTTACCTACACACAGTCCAGGCTTTATCTTTCCTGAGCGCGTTTCAGGTTTTCTGGGTGTAAAAAGACAGTCATCTGTCCACTCCGGGGATTCACAGAACATCAACTCCTTTTTGTCTGAACTGCAACACAGCATAGTGCAAACATCAGCTGACCTTTCTTGTGATCTCATCTAAACCTGAATCTGTGCCAAAAAGCTGTTTTTCTTCTTGATGGTGTTCTGGACATGTCCTCTTTCCTCTTGGCTTTCTGCAAGGCCTGAACCCCCTCAGACACACAGGCGCTCTCAATTTGCCTAGTCAGGGCTCAGTACTCCCATGGAATATGCAGTACAGTTTTACATGCCTAAAACCTTAAATCTGTAATCCAGGTGTTCTTACAGTCATGCTTGCCCTTCTCCATTTATTCATTTTGTATGAAAATACTTAGTGTATTAAAGAAGTACTTGGCCATCTTTTTTGTGCACACGCTGCATAATGAGGAAGGTGTCTCAAAAGTTTTCTTGCAAGTGGATTCCCATGTGGTGCCTGTTAGTCACAGCTAATTACAGAGGCTGGTGAATGAAGAATATATTGGAGCTAGGGTTCCCCTCCTCCTCCTCCTCCCCCCGTGGTTCAGAAGAAAGTAAAATAAAAAACCTGCAGACAAATCCAGGTTTTTCTGTGGTTGTAGTCTCTGAAGAGCTCCAGAGAGATCACAGATGTGGTTTCACATTTCAGGTTTAACTATGGTGTAGTAACTACAGTATTATCTGCAGGAGAAATGCAAGTGGGGAAAGAATCATTAATTGACAGTGAAAAGTTCAACCTATTTGCTGTGTGTTTGTTTTTTTAAGCAGCTGAATGTTTAGTCAAACAATATTTTAACTTTTAACTGCAGCCCTGAAGGTTGCAATAATCTTGATGCAATAAAACCCAGGAACATTTTAGGAAAGAAAATTTAAATGTGTTTCAGAAAGGTCAATCATAGAAAAGCAGAAACTCTTGTGATTTAGTTAAAGCTAAGACACATGCATCAGTTCTAATTCAGCTGTGTACAAACCTCCTGTGAGGTACACTGACCTTATTTTACAACATGTGAACTTTTAAAGGTGCTCCAGTGGGTGCAGAGTGAGCCACCAGTGAAAGGCGAAGTTTCATAGCTATGCAAGAGTAGCCCATAAAATGTTTAACATGTAGTTTTCCCATCTTTTGTTACCGTGCCTCCAGCGTCCAGGAAGTCTGCTAGGCTGAATGAGTTCCTGTGTGCATGTATTATAAGTATTAGTTCAGTAGGACTACATGGGATGTGTCTATTATTTGTTACTAAGGCACCAGTGACCTTCCTGCTCCTGTATTAGCAGTGCCTGCTGTTCTCCCATACTGCCAGTTGTCAGGAATTAATTCCCTCCATGTAACTGGGTATCGTCTTCATTGGTCACATTATTGTCACTGAAAAACAAAACTACTTCAATTGCAAAACATAAAAATTAGAGATGTAATCTCAACAGGAAATTGCCATTTAAATGCATATATGAAGAAAAAAAGAGCATAATTTAGAGGGTACAGAAGGCAGGTTACATAATGAAATGATGTAGGACATAATAATCTCTTTTTCAAAGGTATGCTTTTCTTGGTTTGTGGTTGTTTCCTGCCCCCCCCCCCCCATTTTAATTTTTTTTTTCCAGAACTGCAGTACCCAGAGACTGCAGGAATAGCTTGAACTCAGAAAAATTCTCCCAGATGACTAGGGCAGGAGTATCCTAACTAGAAAATGAAGTCTAAATCTGTTGCCTAAGCTTGAGAAAACATATACATGCATGAAAACTCTTAAAATGAGTACAGTACTAAAAGCTGTATAGGAAGATGTTCGTAACAGGTGTGAATATTATACCATCTCTTCAGAACAATTGCCCTGTTTACCTACTTGATAAGGAAAGTCTTTATTATAATATACCTGCATCAAAATTATTCAATTTGGCTGTTATATGAAAGAAGGACTCCAGAAGAACTCCTAGGCCTTCTAGGAATACTTTTCACGACTACATGCTTAGGTTGATGGATGAATCAGAGTCTCAGAACAATGCTGTGCTATGGTGGAGGAGACTGAGGATCTCAGTTTACCTTAAGAAATACAAAATTAATTTTAAATAATAAGAGCTCTTTAAAAAGTCATAGTGAGGTTAAGCATTGTGTGATCCAGATCTCTGCGAGGTTTAGGAGATCAAAGTCAACTTATGTGACAGTTTTCTGATATTAAAAGTGCTCGAAGGAGCAAGTTTGAGTTTAGTGAAAAACTGTAGTACAGATGGTGCTTACAACCACTCGCATCATAGAGCCTTCCTGCTGAGCTGTCACCCACTAGCTGCTGTGTGCTGGGAGAAATTGAGTTTTGCCTTCAACAAACTTTGAGATTTTTCTGCTTTTTTTGGTATGTAACAGAGTCACAGAATAGTTTAGGTTAGAGGGGATCTTTAAAGGTCATCTAATCCGACCCCCCTGCATTGAGCAAGGGCATAAGGAAGGAGATCTTACATTTGAACATCCTCGAGCTTTGAAAAAAAAACCTTTAGCTTTAGACTGTGTTATTTTAACCTTTTTCCCTTTCTCCTGAGTAAACACCCCCAGGGCTGAATACTCTTAAAGTATAAGAAAGGCATAGGATATTAATCTAAATTCAAATGTACAGAACAATGTGTATATATGTGTATTTGAACCAGTTTGTTTCATAGGTGTGCCCTTCAAAAAGGCTGTCTGCAAGTAATCTCTGAGGCACAGAAATTGTTTTAATTAAGAAAAATTGGAGATGGAAAGAGATTTTTACTTTATACTGATGTAGTTCATCTTATTTTTCCCCCAAAGGACACCGTGGTTTAATGGATGGGGCTTTAACCTACCCAGAGGTCAGTCTTTGCTAGACAAGTGGAACCTTATTCCTGAGGGAATTGATATACTAATGACACATGGACCTCCCCTTGGTAAGTGAAGCAAAAGCTGTGTGTGATTTTTTTGCATGAGGATTTACTTTCAAAATAAGCAAAATTAATAATGCTATAAGCTATACTGTAATCTCACCATAACTGGAAACTGAATTAAAATGCCTTTTTGGAAGAAGTGTAAAGTGATGATTAAGCTTACCGGGCCTGTTGAGTGTCCAGGTGTTTTCTTGATAAAAACTAAATTTGTTGATAAATTCAAGCTAGGGAAGATCAAATATCTGACTCCATAGCCATTATAGTTTGACATTTCATTTAAGAAGAGCATTCATCTCACAAACAGTTTCCAACCCTGTGTGAATTTTCAAAGATTGACCAAAACTTTAAAAATATTTTTCTGCTACAATAATATGTTAGCATAAAGTTTTAGAGTACACAATCAAGAGTTCAGGAGTATGTAGTCACATATTCTCCTTGACAGTGTCCTTGTAAACTTAGAATATGTAACAGTACTTTTAATTATATTAATTGGCTCATAGAAAATTTGAGAAGAAATAAAATGATGTTCTCAGATAATTGTTTCTTACTCGAACTAACGACAGGTGAGCACAAGTCTGTGAATGCATCATTTGTTTTTCATTCAGTGGTTGAAGCTTTGCATTTAGTTAAATTTTGCTTGCCTTGTAAATGTGAGTAATTCACTGATCCCCATTTTAATTCTAAGTTCTAAACTAAGTTCTGGCAGTCTAAAAGGCATTAGGATGGTATTCAGCAGAGGCAGGAGCGCACAGTTTTGGCATATCCCAAGTCATTAAAGCCCATACAAAAACCATTTGAAAATTCCCACTATTTTTTGCCCGGTCTTGTATTCCCCAAGATAATATTAAATATTATTTACTGCTTTTCTTTAAGACACATTGCAAGCAGTCTAGGAGTACATTTCAAATATTTCAGTTAATTTTACAACAACTGAGCATCTGCCCTTTGTAAACATGGCTTATCAGGAGTATCTTTATTACCATTATTGTTAGTAGATTATGATTTTTATTAGGGTTTTTGGTAGGTTTGTGAAATCCAAAGGGGTCAGATCATCACGTGATCACATGAAGTCTTTAGTGAATATAAAAAAAAACTTGTCTGAATTGCAAGCTGCCATTCTAAAATTGGACTTCAGAGCTACCAGGCTGGCTCAGTGCTCTCACAGAGCTTCTCAGTGACCGAGGAGTCAGGAATTAGTGCACACTAATGTTTTGTACCACAATTAAGTTAAGAGGCAGCAATCTAAGCAGAGCTAAGGGGGAAAAAAGTCCAGGTGGTTTTTGACCGGGAATGTACTTACCAGTCCTTTTATATCCTAGTTACTCCTTTAATACTACTTAGAGAATATCATCATCGTTTGTAAGATGATCTGCAAATTCTCTTTCATCTTAGTAGTGCTACCAGTGTGCTGCTTTGATAAAGCAGCAATACACCATCCACTGACAGCAGAGTGTACCGGATATTGAAAACCAACACTTTGAATAGCACTCTTTTAATCTGTTTATTCTCCCAAAGAGGCAAAAAACCCCTCAAGCATGTTTATAATGTTTCATGGGTGCTATTTTAAATGGGTTGCTAATCCATCTGCTCTGAATTGGGTTCATAAAGAAGTACTGTGGTGCTGCAGACACTGAGTGCTTTAATTGAATAAGCGTACTTAAATTTTGGGTTTGATGGAGATAATGAAGTTCAATTTCAAAAGGTTGGCACCGTATTTTAACTACAAACAAAGATTAGGTGTTAGAACTTTGCTAAATGGAGATGGTCTAGATCTCAGCCTGCATGACAATATTGACAATATGCTGCTTTTTAAATTATGTAAATATTAAGGGAGGTAGAGCTGTAACTGGACTCTTTATTGTCTCCGAAATTCAGTAAGTTCATGTCACAACAAATTTTTACTACCTGAGATAAACTTGGCACAGGGTGTAATTACTTTAAAGTCAGTAGAACAGTGCTACAAATGGATGTGGCTCCCCATTTCCCTTCTACACCCAATTAATTTTGCCCTGCTGATGCTTACCAGCACTAGTTCAGGCAGCAGGCTTCTGTAAGAACTAGTGTCAAGTTTTGTGCATTTTTCCATATTATCTGTAGGACTGAGTGGCAGTTGGCACTAGCTCTTTGGAAGCTATTTTGCTGTGTTGCTTGTTGTTGGTGACCAGGGGCGCTCAGAAGTAATGTGATGCTTGCACATCATTGTCCTGTATTTTAAATCTTGGGGTGGCAGAAGTACCAGATCTTAGATCAGCTGGCTAGGCAAGCTGACTGCTGGAAGAGCCAGGGGAAAGGGAAGAAAAATTTGCAGGAGTGCCAGGAATAAATGTACCAGGGTTTCAAGGTGGAAGATAAGTTTAAACCTATAGTTTAAAAAAACAAATCACATCCAGAAAAATATTAATGCAAATGGAAGGAGGAAGTCTTAAGGAAGACAAAGTGACAGTGAAGCATTTCTTAAAAGCCATGGTGTGCTTTAATGGAGAGGTTACGACTACAGGTAATGTAATAAACCTTCCATGAATTATGACTTCCTGAAAGACTACGTGAAACCTTACCTGAATAGAGGGAATTAATAGTATTGATTGCATTCTGCCTTCAGGCTTTCGAGACTGGGTTCCAAAGGAGCTGCAGAGAGTGGGTTGTGTGGAGCTGTTGAACACGGTGCAGAGGCGAGTAAGGCCCAAACTTCATGTTTTTGGTGGGATTCATGAAGGTAAGGAGCAGCACTACTCCCCTCTTTGGTCTCAAGCTGATTTCAAGGCATCACATTTTGATGCATTGCAAAGGATGGATAATGGCATATTGGGCTGAAGTAGGGAGGGAATTGGGGGAAGTGATTGCATGCTCAACACTTCATAAATTTATGCCAGAATTAAAACAGACTGTTTCAGGAACATGTGCCACATTTAGCCACCTACATGTTTCACTGTGCAAAGGTTGTTATACAGGTTATTTGAAAGCAATTCAAGTTTTGATAAACTTGGTTAGAGAAACAGATGAGATTCCCCACACCTGCAAGCCAAAATGAAAATTATACCCATTATTCTAAGCATAGGAGCCAAGAAAGGTGCTAGCAAGAAAAAAAAAAGACAACTTACTATTTCAGCACACCTCCCTCAGCATATAAGGAAAAGAAGAAAGGAGGGCATCTTGAGTCAGGCAGCAGGAGGAGAGAGTGCCAGAAGTCACTTTGCATGCATTTCTAAAAGCATTCTGTCATACAGTTTATTCTGTATGTTACATTCCAGAGTTCTCATATTTTAGAAGAGTTATTTCCCCACAGTCAGTACCAGATCAGGCAGTGTGAAGTTCCAGAAACAATAAACTTAGTTCATGGCAGTGAGACTGAGAGATTAAATGCATTTTGAGATACTTAAATATTTAGTACAATTTTGTAGCTTTCATGTGGTTGAGACACAAACATTAGGAGTTCTGCCTCAGAGAGTGTGTAAGACTTTGTGACCTTAGAACTCAAAATCACACATTAAATGCTTTGTATTGTTCCCCCTGGAGGTTTCTCCACTGACTCTTAAGTTCTCCATAGGCTTAAAGATTTGGAGGACTTCATAAAAGAAAACTTAAAAAAAGGACAGCTTCTCAGCTAATGGTGTTGGTTTTTCTGAAACCCTTGTGACTTCATACTGTGAGATTCATGTGTGATATCTGTAAATAAAGTGTTTATAATGGAAATACTGACATGACCTTAAGTATAGTGAATAGCAGTCTTAAAATGAACCCAGGCTCCAAATAATAAGCGAACACAGCAAGGCTTCCAGCTAAAACATGTAAATTGTCTACAGCATTTGTAGACACATTGGATAATAAAACTTCTAGTTGTAATAGTTTGAAGTAATGGGAGACAAAGATAATGTATAAGACCATTATTATGAGAAAGCATCAAGGAACCATATGCAGCAACTTAGATCTGAATCTCATAGGAAAGATGGCAGCACATATTAAAAGTTAATGTCCAAATAAATTCTTACAAAAAAAAAAAGTAAAATCCAGTTTAGTACTTATACAGAAGACATAAGAATGTGGGTTGTTTTTTTTTTTCACTACAGAAAGAAATAGCCTTGTGTTAAGAGCATTATCTTGCAGTGCAATTAATTCTTATCCAACACCATCTGAGACAAACATGCACCACGGTTCATTAAATCAACAGAGGCTGTACACACATTTTGGTGATGCAGAGTTTTTTTTCTGGTTGATAATCAGGAACAACAAGAAGTTTTCCCCAACATGAGATGATCAAAATAAAAATTGCCAGCCTAAATAAATATATACAGGTGGACAGTGCAGCAGTTCTGCAGTGCTTGTTCTTTCTGATAGACACTTTAGCTAGCTGTATTTATCTTAGCTTTCAGACAGCAGTGATCTGGACTATATCACAAAAGTTAAAAAGAAAATCTTTTTTTCCCATGTGGGTTTCTGGTGAGTTTTCTTGCACCATGAAACTCTGATACTATTTTTTTTTTTTTTAAGTGCATTTGGTACCAAATTATTTTGAGATTTTTTTTATAGCTTCTTTGTTAGCTTTTTGTGGATGCTTGTTGAAAACAATGGCAAATCTTTCTCTCACTTTCTGCACTGGTGGAACTGGAGCCCCTATCTCCTTACCCTTGAAAGAATGTCTGTAAGGCAAGGGCTTGTACCTTCTCAGTGTTTCTGTACTTCTGTTACCATTAATTTTCTCGCATCACATTTGCTGAATGAAGGCTCAGGTGTGACTCACTTTGTGGGTCGCTGTAGTTTGCTCCATTTGCCCAAAATTAGCTGGAGTGTACAACCCTCTGTTAGTCCTATTCCCATGCAGCAAATGGAAGAGCAGAGAAACAACTTTGCTGCTTCTTCCTCAGGTGCACTCTGAACAAGGGCATTGCTGGCTGGATGCATAGAAGGTTGAGAACAGTCTCCAGCATCCTGAAACTGATACCTTAGTGTTACAGAGGAGCCAAGTTCTCGGCATGATGAAAAACATGTCATTAATATTTGCTGCTTCTTACTTTCTTTTTTGGAAATGAGTTACCAAGATCCCTTCATAATGAAAATCAGTCATCTATTTAACTTTCACCTCAGTTTTGTGCTGAAGGTAGTGGTCATCCATTGACCCCAGTGCTCCGTTCTTTTTATAGTAGAACATTCCTTGTGATTTTCACTGGTAGATAACATATCTAATATATATGTTATTTAACCTGATAATGAGTTTCCTAGGTTTCACAGGCCAGGGTTAAAACCAGCTTGTCAGTCCTATGGTGGAGAACTGGCTAGTATGGGGAAACCTTATCATCTTCAGTTGATTGCCCAGTGAGAGGTTTTGCAAGAAAGACCAAAGTTACTTCTAAACTGTTGGATCCTGATTGGCCTTTTTCTTATTACAGACATTAGAGTAATGCTAACTACAGCTTGCTAATTAAATAATTAGAAAAAGTATGTGTGGTTTTGTTGCTCATTTCTGCCATATCCAATTGCAAGAGGATTTTCCGTGGAGGAAAAAAGTTTGTTCATAAAACAAAGCATCCGTTCTAATTTCAAATACAGTACATTGTTGGTGTGTTAGTTTTTTTGTTTTGTTTTTGTTTTTTGCAAACAAGCTTCTGCAGCAGCTTTCAAGAGCTTGTTTCATTTTGAAGGGATTAGTTTAATTTTATTCCAAAGCATTGATCCCACAACAAGCTTCCAGTGCAGCTGCCCACAGGCAGTGTCGTTTGTTTATGTTGCAGTAAGTGTCACACATTCTTCCTACAGGTTATGGCATTATGACAGACGGTTACACAACATATATCAATGCTTCAACGTGTACAGTCAGCTTTCAACCAACCAACCCTCCAATTATATTTGA
This sequence comes from Corythornis vintsioides, assembly GCA_025447755.1. Lineage (NCBI taxonomy): Eukaryota > Metazoa > Chordata > Aves > Coraciiformes > Alcedinidae > Corythornis > Corythornis vintsioides. The sequence goes on along the minus strand of JAOEGS010009881.1, from coordinate 10,891 downwards.
CCTTCCAACCCCTCAAGGATCATGAAGCACTACTGCACATTTGGAAACAGGGAAGGTCTATAAACTGCCATTTTCTAATTATAAAACTTACATTGTTACATGTTTCTTTCAAAATTGGGTGGGGAGGGAGAATTTGGGGGAACTGTGGGATTTTGGTTTTGGGGTGGGTTTAAGGGTTTGGTTTTTTTGTAAATTGCTGGTACAAAAGAAACAAGGTGAAAAGTTAGAGGTTGTGCTTTTTGGAAATGCAGCATTCATTTTAAATTGATAAAGCATTGTGAATTTGTAAAATGAATTTTGTTTTTCAATAAATTTGCCATTGTAAATTGTTATAGTGTTCTCAAAAGGACAGCCAAGCTTTCTTTTAATAAGTGAGAGACCTTATTTTAATATTATATTATAAGCTAAAAAAATAGGCAGCATTTAAAAACACCCAAATTTGCACAACTTATGTTATTGTCGGGGTTTTTTAAGTGTGTTCTTTTTTCCTAGGTCTAGGTCTTTTCATTTCCATTTATGTCATTTTTTAAAGTAGCACAAACAATATTTTGGGGTCCATTTACCTCTTGATATATTTGCATGTACTGAAACTTGTTTCTAATAATACTAGAATGCAGCAAGGGGAGAATAGACTTCTCAGTTGTTTGTCTCTACCTGCTTTATACGTTAAAGACTAATAGAGATAGCCACAGCCTGTATGTGATATCTATCTTTTATTGTTTGTTTTTAAATTATTTTAGCTTTAAAAGACTGGGGGGTGAAAGCTGCAAAGAGCAGGTATTTCATGCAGTAAAAAAAAAAAAAAATAAATGTAAATGCGGACTCCTTTTAAATATGAATTTATATATATATGTATTTTTTGTGCATTATAACTAAGCTAGGATTTAGTATTGCCAGTATAGCATCTGCAAAATTATGCTGTACAGCACATCTAAATTATGAAGGATGTGACACATTTTCCAAGTGCTCAAGGCCTTCAAGAGCCCGAGTTAAATCTTTTGTCATTGTTCAGGCATGTATAGAGTCAAATGGATACAATCAAGCCTAACTAAAATAAGGCTTAGTTGTCCTTTATATTTAAATATTCTTCTTGTCTTTTTATTTCCTTTTTCTTATTTTGCACTGTGTGTAAATGCAATCTCGCTAGCACAAAATATTGTTGCAGATAGTTATTTCTGTTCTACCACTGTAAATGCTATTGAGCTTTGTTCTGTTTTATGTTACCTTGTTAATGGAATTTAGAAAAGCAGTTGTTTCTTTAAATTTATTGTGATATATCTAGCGGCCTTTATATGCAAATAAAATTGCAAGATTTTTAAATTTGTGGTTTAAGGGGAATTTTACATTTCTCTGTGGTATTAACAATTTTCAGGGGCAGTGATAAGGGTAAGTAAGTTTTCTAATTCTCTATAAATTTTTATTGCTTACTATTCATAGGATGTCAGTTGGGTCGATGAAGCACTCAGACTTTTCCGGATGTTTCTCTGCCATCCATCTTTCCATACCTTTAGACGGAAGAGATTTCAGATGATATAATTCAGTGCACCCAGGTGTGCACACAGTTAAGCCTTGTAGGATACTGTTCCAGATGACGTGGGGAGAAATTGATTAGTCAGTAACCTTTTTACTTCCTCACTTGGTTATTAGAACTGAGCTTCAGGTGCCTTATGCTCCTCCACTGTGGGGTTAAGAAACAAATAGTCCCAGATGAAACATACCACTTTGTATCTGGGTCTCTTCTCAGTGTTGTGGCTACAGCAGGATCCACCACTGGCAAGAGCATTGCAGGGGAGTGTGGTCAGTGTATGCCAGCAGAATGGCAAACACAACAGGACTTGCTGGTATTGCTGCAATATAGTTAAGTTTATAATAACATCTTGTTCAAAAATAGTTACGGCTGTGAAAATCCAGTTTTAAACAGAAGATAGGGGCCTGTTCTGCATCTGCAGCAACATGAAAATGAGACCTGGAGAGCCACAGGGTATTCCCTTTTATCTTAGCAGGTTGTTAACTTTTCACGTTATTTTGATACAAAGGTTACAGCCAAATTCTAGGTTCTTGCAGGAGAGTGCTGTGTGGAGGACTGCTACTTGAATATTGTGATGCAGTGTGCATTCCACATAACTATGGAGTTAAGCTGAAGTTTTCAGATTTATCAGGCTGCTATACCGAAGTCTTTTATGGGAAATAAGCTGTTTTGCCTCTTAAACCAAGGTCTTGGTTTATATGTGGAATTCCTTGTGAAATTTTGTTATGGAATAGACAGGCTTCAATCTTTAATGTTGCCTGCCCTGCTTTGGCTACAGTGCTGGTTATTTTGTCAGTTGAGCCAAAGGGAAAAAATCCACCAAATATCAGCCCTTCCTTTTGGATCTAGATGCAGGATCTGTCTTGTGAGTTTTTTTCAGCCAGCAGTGGGAAGACTAGTGAAAAGGTTTTGGCAACAGCAGCTGCTTACTGACTACATTTAAGATGTTTGTCCTTCCTCAGATAAAGCATTTTCTTGGACCACATATATATGTATACCTATTTATATAGTGTACCTTAGATCATTCTCATTCACTGATCCATTGCTTCTTGTTGTCACTGCATAAGGAAGAAATCCCCACTACCTTGGGTGCTTTGTAGTGCCGTTAAGTTCCAGAGAAGCAGAGAATAGTCACTGCATCTGGATGGCACTCCAGCCTTCTGACGGACCTGATGCCTCTCATCTGGGACAGGTACAGTCCATGCCACCAGTTTGTCATTCTCCACTTCAAGTATCTGCCTCTAGTGAAAACTGACTTATACCTAAAGCAGAAATTTTAAGCCAGCAGCTTTGTTCCAGGATTTGAGCAGCCTGAAGCCACCAAGCAGCAGACAGAGCCAGAGGAGTAAAGGTTGGTGTAAGTTTAGCTGGAGTCTACCTTGGATAAGACTGGTAGTGACAAAATACCAGAAGCAATGCCTTGAAGAAGCAGAATTATGAACCATAAACAGGTAGATATAACTGTATATGTCCTACAGGTGTGTATCCTTTGGTTTCAGCTGTTTGCCATACGCTTTCTGGCTGTGTGCTGCAGCAGGTGTGTTAACCAAGTGGCTTGCCCAGGGGTATGAGGGCCTGGATTTGTAACAGTATGCTAAGACTTTCTTCCATTTAGACAAGCATCAATGATAGTCACTGCTTTGCCATCAGTTGATGTTGGTGTTGAATACAGCTCTTAGAGAAATATTTAATCTTAAGGAGTACTTTCTAAGCATGCATTTTCTCTTGTATTTCTTTTCTCTCATCTTCACCTTGCATACTGCTGGTTGTTCAGCACTGAGCTTGTTCTTCTCCATGGCAGGATCTCCTTTATTTTATTCTCTCTTAAATTCTATTCTCTCTTTCAAATTTTATTCCCTCAAATTTCCTTTGTCCTTTCAGAAGCAGATCTAGCTTTTCCTCTTCTGAGAAAGCAATCCTTTTGGCTAGCAGCAGTTTAAAAGGCCATGAAAATTTTAGCAGTTTGTTGCTTTTTTTTTTTCCTGTTCTCTTTAGAGATTTTGAGATGTATCCATGTCAGTCTTTCTGTCACAGGCAGGTAATTTTCCTTTGCTGGATGTCAGCCATATCTGACAATCAGGGTAAGTGGGCCACAGTATGATTTGAAGAAGTTTGATTTTTCAGGGAGGCAAAAGTGTGATGAATCTGCTTCTTTTCAAGGATCCTTGACTACTAAAAGTAGCTCAATATCTCTATGCAGAATAAACCTTGGATAATAAGTCTTTCTCTGGGGTCTGATCCAAGCCCATTGAACTCACTGGGAGTCTTTCTATTGACTTCATCTGGCTTTGGATCAGACACCTGGCATCTATCTGGATTGCATTTCTGTCTATTACTCATCCTTCAAACTGGAGGAGATGGTCCCTGGTTAACATGCAAGAACCTCTTGGCAGGAAGAGGGACCTACCTATTGTAAGTGCTGAATCTTTCCAAGTGATTGATTAACAGCAGCGTAGTCGATTAACCTTTCTTCTTCTGAGAGCAGCTTTCATCTAGTCATCTCGATAAGGCTGAAAGCAGTCAAGGCCTTTATCAGAGGAGGGCTGCAGAACAGGATGTTCCCCAGAGGTGATTGGTTCCCAATTCTCTCTGCATAGTGAATTTAGTGAATTCAGCAGACCTTGAGGTCAAGCATTTATTAGGCTAAGAGACTGTCAAATCAATCTGGTCTACTCCAGGCAAGTTCTACCAGGAGAATGGGTTTTGCCAAGACTCTGTCTAAGAAATAGATTGATGACTAACTCCTGGTTGAAGCTGCCTTTCTCTTTTCCATTTTCCGTGAATCAGACTTTTTCCCCCTCACACCAATATTTTCTCCCTAGACAAATTTTATTAAGGAAACTCCAGGAAACCATCTGTAATTTATGTCACAGGACTTCCAAACTCTGTAGTCCTTCCATTCTGTGTTAAATTGACTCAAGGGCTTTCTTTGAGACCTTGCTTTTGAAAACACACCTTGATAGAATTACATTTCTGGAGTTTTCTTTCCACCACTTTTGTCTCTATCCTTTGTTTCCCTCTCCCCTTTTTTTTTTTTTTTTTTTTTTTAAACTTGACAGGCAGGAATCCTGACTTTTTTTTCCTGCCCAACATGACAACTTCTTATTGGAAAGAGAACTGTATTGTAAAAGCGTGAAGAAGTGTATTTTGTCTTCCCTCTATTTTGAGATATAAATCCTAACTTCCTGGAAGATTCCTCATTCGTAGTAACCAGTCTTTTATGCACCATCATTGTTGCTAATTTACATTCACATGATATTCAGATAAATTCATGTTATGATCAGGCTTGGACAACCACCTCAGCCCATGTAGGACACTTGTGCAGGAAGTCCAGCCATCAAAGCACTGTCTGAGCTGCAGAAGCACTAAGAAAGGTACTCTACTAATGTGCGGCCTAAGTCAATGTGGATAAGTAAAGTTGGATTTTCATTTCCATCTTCAGTTCCTGTCAGCCTAATCAAGAGAAAATGCAAGAGAAGTCTGAATTAATTTAGTGCATTAAATCAGTTTTTCAGTCATTGGTTTATTTTTTCCCCATCTAGTTATAATTTGCTGTACCTTTGTCTTTGGCTTGAGCCAGCCAGATTTCTAATGCTACAATTAGGATGTCGGTATAAGGATGCATCTTGGTTAGTTTTACCTCTAAGTTTTTCCGAGGAGGCTTTCCTCAGGCTCAAATTGCTTTTTGCTGATTACTGAATAGAATCAGTGTTTAATTTCTTCTAGGCAGCATTTCCTTGCAATTCTTATTACAGTTTAGTCACTTATTTTGTATCTAAGGTTTATGTTCAAGGAAGAGGGTCTGAGAAAAGTGTGAATCTCAGTTTAGGGTAACTGAATGAAAGGCCTACATTCATCTCTTCCTCAAACAGTGGGTAGAGTTTATCTAGGTAGATGGCTCAGTGGTACAGTGAGAATTGTCAGCTTTCTGAACTGCGGGGTTAGGACTGCAAAAGACCTATGAGTTTAGATAAAGTACAAAATATTCAAAAGGAGATTTGAAAGTATAGATTTAAAAGTAGGAGTTAAAAGCCTTGAAATCTTCCTCAAATCCCATTTAAGTGTATTTTTGTACTGCTGTTACTATTAATGTGGCTCAAACATGTCAGTCTGTTCCCAGGGGCTTTCAATTAGAAAAGGAACATCACAACAAATTTTTTTGCTTACTCTGTACAAGCTTTTTCAACATTGACTGTCATGTGGATATCTCAGCAAATTTTTTTTTTTCTGTCTGCTCAGAATCACTGCAATTGTAGGAGGAGCGTAACTTTGTAGTTAATTGTCAGTATAGGTAGTCTTGCTCAAAATCATCATGGATCTGTTTGGTCTGGAAGCTTGTTACGCACCTAACAAAGGATCTCCTATGTAAGGCTGAGTCTAAAGGGTTGGGATGCGGAAAGGCAGGAGAAAAGGAGTCTTTAACAGATTGAAAAGTGACCAGCTTGCCCAAGATCACACAGATCTCACAATCCTAAGAATTGAATCTGCATCTCCTAGCTCTTTAATTACAGTTTTCCTTTTTGTACACTTTCCTTTGCAAATAGATGGAGAAACCAATTCTTTTGTTACCCCGAGAACAAAACTGCTGCTATGAAAATCATCCAAGGATCCTGTAACACAGGCTGGCTTGTGACAGAGGACACTTCCAGATAGGCACACGACAAAAATCAAAGCCAATTCCTGCATTTTTAATCAAGCTGGAATAGAGGGAGGATAAGCAAATAAAACCGAGCTCTTGGTAGCAACAAGCAATCTCTGTTAGACACAAAGCAAAATCTTTAGCAATCATCTCAGTGTTAAAGTGCATCTTATGGGTTTGCTTTTTTTTCATTGAGTGGGCAAATAAGTGATGAATTAGCTTAGTCCAAACTCTCTGAAGATGATCACTATCATAGATTCTTCAAAAGGTCTGAGGCAGGTACAAAATCTTTACATTACTGTACGATACAAACTACAGCTCTGTCAGTAACACCACATTGTTATTGGCTTTGTGTTATGAGGTATCTAGAGAATTTTGGAGACAATGTATTTGAGCATCATATTGACACTACAAGGCATCTGGCTTAAGCCCAACTCGGATTGGGAGAGTGGCAGTTCCTAAGAGGAGCTAAATTGTATTGATTAAGGTCTCCTAATCAACAGAACAACTTCTTGTACAAAGTGCTATTGAATTTACTGTAGGCTTAAAACTACAAAATACATAGGGTTATTATTCATAATCAATTATACTATATATAAAACTTTGAAATTCAATAGCTATATCAGCTTAAAATAAAACTCAAGTAGTTTATTTTCTTCTTTGATTTGCATTTCTATTATCAAGCAGGCCAGATTTTTGATATCTTTACATTGCCAGGAACATTTGGAAAATCCTATTGGACACTCCATCACTTTGGTGATATTTAAATTCATCACCTTATGGTATATATAAGTGTGGGAAAAAAATCCAGTTTTGTGACATGTCCTATGCAAAACAACTTACCTGTTGCTCCAAGATTTATTTGGAGTTACTGCAGTTACCAGTTATACCGAAGCACAGTGGACAGTTGCAGATAGTTTGCTGTTGTTAGTATAATGCCCTACAGCAATCAATCAGCCATGCAAGCACCTGCTTGGAAAATCCCTGGCTCTAATTTGCATGACAGTGACACTCCAGGCAAGGCTATGACCTTCTTTCTTGGTGTTACATGTCCAACATGGTAAGAGGGTCTCTTTACTGTGAAGCTGAAGCAGAAAGCCAGTAACTGTGCTATTTTTACTATTGGAGCAGCAATGAGATAAAATTAAGACAATCTGCCATACTCACACAGTGACCTGTGGCCAAACTAAGGGCTGAATTTATTTCCTGGTCTGAGGCTAGCTGCTGCTCAGTTCCCCATAGCTTTTTATTTGGAAAGATTTTACATTGAGAATGAGACAGATTCCTAATCCTAACTGGGAGAAACAAAATAATTTAAAAGCTCTCAAAACATTCACATTAAAGCTATCATTTGAACCAATAGTAACCAATAGAAAAGAAAGGTTACTTTAAAGATGTACTAGATTTCTGGTCTTAAGTACATAGATTGTCACTACAGCAAGTGTTAGTCAAACAGTATCTTGTGAGTTGTTTACTGAAATCTTCCTTCTTCTGATAAAGCTTACCAGGGTGTGTACCTAAGTGCCCAGAACAGGAACAGTTTTAAGACCATCCCACCTCAGATGTTTTTGTGTTTAGTTTAGAGGTGTGATTTGTTGGGTTGGGGTTTCTTGTGAAATAGTTCCCAGGTCCCTGTTGTTTGGGTAGGAAGTGCTCTTTGTTAAAATCTTAATCCCAGTTTAATTTTTTTTCAGACCAGACAGACTGCTATATACCGTGCAGTAAATTTTTTTCTTAAACTGTGTTTTGATAGATTTATCTCCCTGCTGCAAAGACACGCTCAAACAATGGGGGCAGGTAAGCAGCATGGTTGTGCTGATGATTTAGAGCTTGCTGGCTTTTATATGGAACAAGGGGAACGCTGGTCTGGTGTCAGCAGTCATTACCTTCTGTCTGTGATGTGCTTTCCTGATGCAGTGGCACTTGAGAGGCTGCTTTGTAACCACGTTACTGTGAAAGCAAGACTTTTCCAAGGAACAAATTATCTATCTAGAGCATAGTAACCATATGCAGACAACCCCAGCTGTAGCTGTGGCTTTCACTAGTATCGTTGACAGCCTTGAATATTTGTATAGATGCCAGTTAAGCTGTGGTAGCATTATTTGTCACAAAGAACTTGGCCATATAACAAAAATACCTCAGTTTCTGTTGCCACGCAGTTTGAAGAGGATTTTACTGCAATAAATCACTCTCATATGGTTACAGACTTGCAGTAAATACTTCCAGCGTTTCTGTGAAGTTGGTGATGCTGCTCATGTGGGTTAGGGATGCATGACTGGGTGCTGTGAAATGATTGGCAAAACAGCAACACCTGATGGGTTGTAAGAAGAGCGCTTCAGTCTGATGGAACAATCTTAAAGCCCAAGAATATGGCGATTCAAGAAGTACTGGAGAAATTTATTTAGATGTAACACAAAATTTACTTACTCCTCCACATATGGATTGAAACAGGAACATACGCTCCAAAGTTAAGTTTGACCAGCAGCAATTAGAGCACTGATTTGATACGTTAATATGAAAGATGAGGCATGTGCCCATTAATTATCTGAACCATCCTGTATAATAACTTTATATTTCATTACTGGAATAGCTGTCTGATTTTCTGGGCTCTAAAAATCAGTGTGTAACCATGCTCTGGCCTTAAAAAAAATCAGTGGATATGTTACTGTACATATAGGCTGTGATGATAATCTGATATATCCACAGTAAGATGTAAATGACCTGCTGTCTAGGTCAACTGGTTCTTTACCTTTTGAGGCAGGATAGTAGCTCTTTGTAGCAAATGAAGCCTCTCTAATCTTCAACCATTGTCCATTTACACATGAGTAAATAGGTTAAACTGTTCATAAACCAACAGAATCATACCACCATGATACAAAGTGGCAGTAGCAAAACTGCCAAGCAGTCCATTGTACTCTGTTTTGGATAGTCCCTGGCAACATACTGAAGAATGAGTACAGTATTGGATAACAATCATTTTAATGGGTATGGGGAAATAAGACTGTACAGAAAAGAGTCTGGCCCTCATCATTCCTGCCACAGGACACAAGCTCTCTTGTGACATCCCTCCAGAGCCCAGTGCAGCCAGTCACCAGTTTCCCGCATGCAAGAACCCTGCCCAAACAAGTAAATGACCTTAAGTAAGTAAAATGTGCCCAATTACACTACAATAGTGTTTCTGGATAAAAGAGTAGAGATTTACATTACCTATTTAGTTCTTGTTTTCCTGCCTACTTCTTTGTGGTCAGGACAGTACGCTCCCTTTCAGCTGTGCAGCATGTTTTCTCCTCTGCAGCAGTTTCTCTAAGGTTTGCTCCTGCCAGCCATCAGGCTGAGCACCTGGGAATGCCACGGGTTCCCCTCACTGTCACCCACTGACCCATGGGACTTCCTTCCAGCAGTGGGAATGGGTACCTGACACAGGCAGAAGGCAGAACAAGTGGTAGACAGGAGCAATATATTTTACAGCACGTTTGCATGCACAGCAGCATGGTATTCCTCTAGGATATAAATAAGCATGAAAGAATATCAGTATTACTCTTATCAAGCAGGAATGATTAACTGAGCTAGGCAATTTCCCAAGTCCATCATCATCCCTGACACTCTAGAAAGCTGCTATGATCCTATAATAATCACTGGACGTTATCTTTCCATTTGGGTAGTTTGCCCAATATAATTCAGCCAGGACTTATGGTTCATCCCTACTGTAATAGGTCACCATATGCTTCACATCTGGTCCTACAAAAAAAGCCATATTACACATACGATGGCAACTGTTTTAGGGGACAGACTCCAGAGACCTATATGTGTGAGTAGCAGTCTTGACAGTTTAGCAGTTTCATTAATCAGCATTAAAACCTCATTTTCCTATTACAGGCATAATTACTACTAGTTCAAATGATGACTGAAATAAGTAATTCCACGAGTTTTGTTATTTATCAAGCTGATATAGCTGAGTTTTTTCTAAGATGTAGGCACTTAAAAACACCCAACAGCAAGTCCACCACTTCGTCTCATCAAAACTCATTGGACCAAATTGACCCCATCAGTGATGAAAAAGCAGAAGTGTATTTAATGAGAAAACAAGAGAAGGATGGAGAATTCGTATTTATGTTTCTTGGAATTCAGATCTTTGATTTGTTCCAGGGGAAAGTGCTGCATTAGGATTGCCTAGAATATCTGAATGTCTGCTGTTGGGTGATTATTTCCATTTACAATTGGGATGTAACTCTGGCTTTTATCTAAGAGGTGGAGGGAAAAGAAAAAGAACATAGTTTGGAGACAATCGTGTGCAGACAAAGTTTGTCTTCTCTTGCCTCACACCACATCCTGGAACACACCAGTATTTAAAGCTTGAAGCATTTTATTTTCTATACATTTTCTATAGAGTATTGAAACTTGATACAGATTATCAACTTGAAATACTTGGTCTTTCTACAAGGATAAAAGACAGGAGCCTAGATTACTTAGTGAGTGCCATGTGCAATTCCATGCATCTGTTTTTCTCCAATGTTCTAACAGCCTTTTCTTAACGTACTGTCTTATAAAACATCAATAAGAGGAGGGTATGCAAGGTGGACAGGTACATTCTAATTTTCAAATGGTTCATATTCTGAGTCAGCCATCTGTAAGAAGTCAGCCTGGCAAACTAGGAAAAAATGTCCTTAAAAGGAGCCAATAATAATTATATATAATAATTATATATAATAATAATAATTTGGTTC
>JAOEGS010009880.1:2168-21416 GCA_025447755.1 Corythornis vintsioides | reverse complement strand
CATCTTTTTTGTGGGGGTATATATTTTCCTGTGTCCAAACACATTGCTACAGAAACACTAGTTCACTACAAAATTCTTAATGACCCAATTGCTTTTCCCTTTATCCACAAAAATTCAATATAAGGTCTAGAGATAATACAGCTGACCCTCGTTAACAGGCTAACTAGTTAAGGTATTGCCACAGCAGGCTTACACTGCAATGAAGAACCATGGCTAATTTTCACAGGAACTTGGGGTAATGGCAGTGAAAACTTGGCTTCAGGCTCTTGCTGTGTTAGGCAGAGTACTCTGAAAAGAACCAATACCCTTTATGACCCACAAACAAATGAAAGCTTGGAAAAAAAATTTAAAAGTTAAAGTTTTGATCATTTAAACAGATACTGAGACTTTCTTTTAAATACATAGGCTTATAATCATTACAGGGAAAAGCTTGTGAGCTTTGGAAACAAAACTTCTTGAAGCAGTGGATCTGTTGGCACAAAGGCATTATTAGCTTTTAAGGATTTTAGGGTATGCATGGATCCTACAGAGAGAGATCACCTTCAGAATAATTTATTTTAGTTGTTTTATAGTGGTGGGTTGGGGATATATGCAACTATAGATTCATTCAAGCCATTCAGTAACTACTTCACTGAATTCTGCATAAAGAGTCAAATGCAAAAAAGAAAATTGGAAGAGCTAAAGGATCTTACGTATTTCTGGGCTTGTAGAATTTGCCCTAATTTAGCAGGAGGAACTTCATGCAAATTTGCTTAAGTGTGTTCATATCCAGAGCCTTCAGTATTCCCATTTTCCTCTGTAGATACTGTGCACAAAAGAAATAGGGCCTGTGTCCCATATTAACATCCCCTGCACACCAGCCTTCTTTTCTCTGCTCCACTTCACCAGCCTATTCCTCAGTAGTGCTGGCCTCTGGAAAGTTTCCTGCTGACTTGCTGTCTTTCTTCTTCTTGGTTTTGTGATCTGCTGTTCTGAGTTTGTCAGTCACACTTTCAGCAGCAGCCCGGATCAATGTGAATGGAGACTGGAGAGAAATTCTCAATAATGGCAAGTCAGGCAAAATAGGGAGCTGCAAAAGCAAGCCAGGAGAGGGATCCTTTGAAGTCTTTACGTTTTGATCTGATGTGACTTTCAACAGGCAAGGTAGAGTTGGGAGCCGTGTAGGGTTTGTTATAATTGCCCAACATAAATGTTCCCTTAAAATCCATGACACAGTACATTAGGGGTTGAATCCAAGCCCAGTAATGTCAATCAGAACACTCTGGTTGACCTTCAGTGGTGCTTGGATTGTTCTTCTATCAAATACAATGGGTTTTTTTGCTTGCTTTGCAGAGACCCACTTATCAGTAGTTTGAAAAGTATCTGGAGATGGCAAAGAAATACATTTTATTGCCCCTTTTATGCTGAAGAGTATTCACTGATGATTGCAGCTTCTGCTCAGTTATGTTTAATGATGCTGATAAGTTGATTTTGAAGTACCACTACATGTCATTCATCTGCACACACAGTGTATGAAAGAGTGGGAAGTAGGGACTTTTTACTTATCCTACTACATACATAGCATTGAAGTAACACTGGCAGAACTGGCAACTCTCCATTTTAGTATAGAAGGTCCTCAGGGATCAAAATGATCAGATTCCTGCAGAATTGGCTTTTTTTTGTGATCATCCCTTCTTCCATTTTTTAACTGGGGTTTATTGTAGGCAGAAGGACTGAATAACCAGAAACAAACACCCTCTGAGGCATTTGGTTAATTTACTATTCAAACACAGACCATCAGTCTCTCTTGTCATGGAGTTCATTGTTCAATCCATCAATACTCTTTCCAAACTGTCCTGAGCTGTTTCTAAATGACCACAGAATACTGCAAAAGAAACCACTCTTATAAAATAAGAACTGCAGAAAACATGAAAATTGCACAACTGAAGATTTTCTAGCAATATTTCTCACCTACCACTTGTGGTAATTAGACTGTACTTTTGCCTAAGGGGAGAAGAAGAAAATAAATTTAGAGAAAAAGCTACTCAGCCAGCCAATATTTTCTCTACAGCCTTCCCTTTACCAAGGATTAAAAAGGTTGTAAGAGTTTGTGATTTTTTCCCCTAGAAATGGATGACAGTTGATGTCCTGTTAGGAGAACCCTGTACTCTTATTAGCCAAGTGTGCCATTGGCAAAAACATTGTAAATCTCTGCCGTAGCTTCATCTTTTTCTGTAATCCAACAGCTCCACTGAAACCACCTGATCATGAATGTCTAAGTATACTAAATATCAGATTTAGAAGAACCAAAAAAAAAGGTCACTAATGAGGATCCTTGACAGATGAATGCAGTCATGACTTTGCTAGGATAACCAGGAAGCTGTTCACCTTAGAGAAGTGTAAAAATATCATCCACCTGAGTCACTGGCAGAATAGCAGAGTTCAAAATCTCATTTATTCCAACAGAATGCTTTGCCTTACCACAGGGCTGGGTTTCTTGCACAAAGCATCTCCAAAGCTTCTCACAGCTGAACTGTACTGAAGTAAACTGGCCTGAGAAAAGACCATGGTTTTGTGCAGCAAAAGGGCTCATTGCTTATTCTGGGCCTGGTTGCTCACTACACTACTGTGGGCTTATACTTGAAATCTACAGCAGTGCAGGGGAAAATCAGCCTGGCAGCCTGGAAAAGGAGTGAAGGACACTGCAAGGCTGCTCAGAAATAGACATCCCACAGTCCTAGAGATGGAATTCCCACTATTTTGCTGTGCTGCATCTTGTCAGTGTCTTTTGGTCATAGCAAGAGCTGAGATGAATTCTGCTTGTTCCAGCTCTCTCGTTTTTCGATTGCATTTAACACAAGTGCAGAGATTTTCCATTTTGCTGACAAACCAGAGAGAGCAAATTGACCAGTTTCTTCTTTGAGTAGTGGGTGACATTCAATACACCATTTAACAGACATTGCTGGCCAGTCCATCAACAACTGTGCCAAACTTTTCAGCAAGAAAATTGTCATCAATATTCTCTTTAAAGCACTAGGCACAATTTTGTATCTTCTCAAGAGTGTTCCCATATTTCCTCAGGCATGAGAAAAGGAGGTATTAACTGTAACAGGAGTTGTAGGGCTTAAGTCCTGCACAAGTCAGTGGAAATAGAACCTTTAACCTCCTGAAGGTAGTGGAATTTCAGAATGCTGATAAGGAGGAGAACCTCAGATGGTTTAACACTGCAGGGCTCCACCTACCCTAAGAGAGGTTGATTTTCACTCATTGGAATTGTGGCTCATCAGTTTTTGATATGATTTTTAGTCTATTCTTTCTCTGTCCTCTTTTCCAGCTGCTCAGAAGTCCTTCCCCAGAATAAATAATAAATATGCTGATGTTTCCTATGCTTAGATGCCTGCACTACAGTGAGTGTGTAGAGAAGTAGTTTGATGTTCTTACTTTATGTTAATCCTGAACTGAAAGAAAAACAACCATCTGAAGAAGGTTACAGTGGTTTCCATTTCATCCAGCTAGAAACCCTTTCTTGAAGACTCAAATTCCAGTGATTTGTGTGAATTCTATGGAGTAACTTACACCACCAAATGCCATCATTTACCTCCTAAAGAATAAAGCTGCAATCAGCATAAAATGCAAATATTATTTTCTTCTCATCTTCTTCTTTTTTAAATAAAAGAGTCCTATCAACACCTGGCTGTTCCAGGAACACAAGGGAAAGACAAACACAGCTAAGGTGTAGTCCAATATTATCTCTGGAAATGTCAGGTTTTTTCCCCAATTAACCTTAAGTGCAAAGCCATTTTTTAAGCTCTCTATACAGTATGTGCTTGCAAGTCACATCTCTGTAAAGGCTGAAATCTGGGGGCTAGGAGTTCTAAAGTACACATATATAAACCACAGGCAGAGCATTTTGTAGGGAAAGGAATTTACATTTCTGTGAGGAAATCAATGCTTTTTGTTTTCTAACTAAAGCAGCATCACATCACCAAAGGCAGAAACACCAGACTATGTAAAAGTAATCAGACTACTAAAGTAATTTTAATTAAATCAGGGCAGGAAAGGAGTATATTTCTCCTGAAAATTTTATTAAAGTGAAACTTTTTTCTTTTTTTTTTCCCTCAGAAACAACTATTCTTGGAAGAAATATTTCCTCTGTGTCTTGCGACAACTGAAGTTTGGATGTTTTATTCTGACATTCAACATTCTGGGTAAGTTCTTTTTCATCTGCCATTCTCTCTTGAAAATGCATTCTGATCCTGATTTCCAGTAAACTGCAAAATGAGGGCTTTGCAGTTGGACACTTCTCTTTTGCTGAATAGTTCAAGTGGTCAAGCAGCAGTAAGTGGAGAAAAGAACAGAGTACAGCAGCAGATAAATAACATTTTTCAGCTGTCACTTTAAATGTTAAGAATGGTGTGCATGTGCAGGCTTCAGTCTGGATGGGCACTATCCTTTTGAGGAGTATCTCAGAGAATTTACTGAAGGCTACTCACACTGATTTTACTAAATAATACAATCATGTCCAAAACCCCCAAGATCCTGTTGTGAAAATGAAAAATTCAACAAAATGACTATGAAAAAAACCAAAGCATTGAGGGAGAAGTCATAACCATTGAGGGAAGACATAACCATTTGTTGATGGTTTGTAAATGGACTGAGGTTATGTTGAAATTGTCAATAAAGAAAAAAAAACAAACCTATTTTATATTTCCTGTGCTATGGAAAGTTGAATTTTCAAGGTGTTAAGGAGGGTTAAAAACTCAGAAGTGACAAAACTTTCATAGAAATCACCTGATTCCAGAAGCTGGAACCTGAATAAAAATAACTGCTCAAGATTTTATTATAAATCTGATTATAATTGGCAACGACTGCAGTGTGACAAGGAAATGGCAAACAAGTCACAGGTCTGAGGTGACACTGTATCACCTACTGATGAACTAATTAACTCTATCCCAACCAAAACCAGGACACAGCCTGAAACAGCCCATGACACTTGCATTGATGCTCTAGGCACTGAAAGAAAAGTCTGATTGTCTTTATGTACCTCTTTTTCTTTCCTCTGTCAATCACCTCCTAAAGTAGTTTTCAGCATCCACAAATGTAGCTGCACTGATCACAAAGATATTAATTATGATGCCCTCCTACACAATATGAAATATGGTATGACTAACAGTGGTTGGATCTCACACCTGGCAAAAGCACTCTTACCTTGAGTTTCTGATCTGGCTGAGGACAGTGTTCTTGGGCAGAGTTACAGAATCTCAGAAGAATTTGATGTTTTTTTACATTAAATTTCAAACCATATTTTGTATAATTACTGATTCCCTTAAGAGCACAAGAACCAAATGATTTCTAGCTCCAGAAGATCATGAAAACTCCTCCACTGTAGCAATAAATTCCCTATAGATTTCTTAAAGCTGGATTGTTAATTTTCAATGGAAGCTTTCTTTTTTTTTTTTTACAGGCGTTGAACCTGCTGTGATGATTTTTTTTTTTTTAATGTGATAGATACTTTAATTTCCTCTCCCTTTTTAATTTAAATTTAATTAAAATCTGGCCTCACTGACTTTCACTTTCAGGTCCTGAGTTGTCTCTGTTTACCCTCCAAGTGTTTCCAGTACCTTGAGCACATTAGGAATATTAAGCAGTTAATCAAGTGTGAAAAACATTAATTTGTTCTCTAGCATCTTTCATCGATCTATTTTATTTTTTTTTTTAATCAGAAGAATATCCAACAACTAAGCTTCCAGATTCCACAGCAAGCATTTCATCAACAGGCACTGATATTTTGCTGCACCCAGGATTATGGAATAAATCTCTGCTGATGGGAGTGGATGGTCTTCTGTACAGGAATCACCTCAGAGCCAGAGTAATCACAAATTCTCCCATACAGGTTTTGTCAGAAGCTGTATAACCCCAGCCAAACAATAGGGGTGTGTGTGTGAGGATAGAACAGGATGATTCCTTGAAACCACATTAAATTCTCTACCCTGTTCCTAAAAGCCAACTGGAATTCAGCACACTAACAACCCTACCACTCTGTGCAATCTCCTCTGGTTTCTGAAGGTGTGTCAGAACTGCCATCTGTCCTATTTCTGCCCCTCTTTCTAGAACTTGTTCAGCTACATGGCTGGTGTGAAACACATTTCACCTGGTGGATCTCATCTAATATCCTGGCACAAGCAGTGAGGTTACTCAAAGAGGCAGAGGACTTTCAGAGACTGAACTGTGCTGGTGTCTTTATTTCTATTGTGATCATTGCTGCCACTGGCCCAAAATGCACAGCACCTGCTCCAGAAACAGCTTAGAATATTCATTATTTCTGGAACAGCTTTATGTCAATGTAGGTATAATAATTCCTGGTATAAGGCTGGTTTGCCCTCAGGTATCAGCAAAACTAACTAGCTCTGCCTTATGTTAGTTTATGAATCTTTGCATTAGAATTCATTTTTTCTCATATTTCCAATATAATGCAAATCTTCATTTGGGAAGAAACATTTATGAGCTGCAGTGGAGCAATGTTTTTTTAATTCCTTAATCTAGGCATATATTGCTTTGTGCAAAAGTTATAAAACTATTAAAATAATCCTTTAGATTATGAGAAAGAAGCTTCAGTCATTATGCAGTGATTGTTTTTCACACAATGAATAAAACTTTAGAAATGCTTTTTACATTTCTTCCTATCCTACTGAATCAAATACACATTTTAAGCCCTTCTATTGATTACAAGGTGGAAATGCAATTGCCACACAAACTATACAAGTTTCTGGGTCCTGAATTAACCAAGATAAAGGATCCAGTCACTGGAACTAAAAGAAAATGAAGCAAACTGTATGTACTGAAGTCTTTTATGAACAACCATTACAAGAGTCTTCCAGTTCAGCACAAAATATTTCTACAACTATTGGGAAATCTTTTTTGTTCTTGTTTCTCAACATAAATATTTTTTGTATTTTCTGGGAAAACTTGTCATTCTGATTTAGTTTGTATTTTTCTGATACAAGTATGAAAAGCTATTTAGCTTTCTGTTCATTATTTTTCTCCTGTATCTTGGAAACTCGGGATAAAACCAAGGTAAAAAATTCCCATCAGGAAGCTTATGCTTCCTAGTAGACCTCAAGATAAAATTAATTGAGAAATTCAATCTAAGTCATGATAAATACTTGGAAGTAGCACCCCACGATGAAATTCTGCTGAGGGTTTTGTAAAGTATCACTGAATGACTATTTACATATTAATTCAGAGTGACCACAGTGAAAATACAGCTAATTATTTTCCTTTGTGTAGTCCACAATGCAGCATCCCATATAAGCCAACACTAACATATTCTTATAGCTTTAAAACTTCAGGTTTAAAGAGAAGTAATGATGTAGTAAATGAGTGTTGCAGCCCACAAGGTGATTCTGCAAATGTATGGAGTTAGCTAATTCAAGGTGAATTATGCTCCAGCCCCATCTCAAAGAGAATGAGCAGTAACTGCCCAGTCTAATGCATGCTGGCTGGCCTTAAAACATGGGGCTGTAAACTGCAGGAGAGCAGGAATTTCTTCTTGAGCACCTTAGCTGACTGCAGAAGCAGTAGGTCAAACAGTTAAGTGGAACAATCTCATCAGACCTGCCAATATAAATTGTCCTTCTTCATGAATCAGAGCCCGAGGTATGTGTATGGAGGAAGACAGGGCAAAACCCTAAGCCACTATAAATTCCTGTCTGGCCATGCTGCACAATGACATCTACATGCAGACAAGCCCTTAAAGGTAAGGAAAAAATCAATAATAAACATTAAAAAAAATCTGAACTATGTCTATACCTTTGTGAAAAACAGAATTTCATCTTCCATATGTCAATGTACTTAGCATACTTTCTTAGAGATACTGCATTCTTTATGTAATGTTATATGCAATAAGTTATAATAAGCACACACAAATCTGCTCTCTCCAGGCTTCCCTGTTTGCAGCCACAGAACAATGTAAGCTGGAAGGGAGCTCTGGATCCTGGCTGCTCCAAAGCAGAGTTAGCCAAAGAGTAAGTCTGGATTGTTTAGGCTTTTCCAGACAAGTTTCAGAACCTCCAGGGATGGCAATTCCTCATTTCTCTGGACCTCTGTTGTGTGCTTGACTGTCCTTATGGTGTCATTATGTCCTTTTATCTTCCACCCTGTCAACCAGGATTTCCCTTCCACTGCCTCTTGTACTTCCATTTGACATCTCCATGGTTCTGGAACTGTCTTTTCTCTTACTCCCTTTAGCTAGTGAAAAACTGCAAGCAGATTCCCTGGGTTAACACCCAGTTCCTCCTCCCTGTACATTTGAATGCCCTTAGGGCACTTTAGTGACCCTATGATCTCACTCCACTCAAAATCATGTTTTCTTACAGACAGTGAGATCTGACATGTGAGATGTTTCTGGGGAGCTGGGTCTGTGCAGAATTCCAACAGCAGTGCACAGCTGACTGGAGGAAAAAAGATTTAGATTTGAAAACTTCATCATTTATGCCATCTGTCTAATACTGTTCTGTAACTGAAATATTCAATGTCATTTTGTAGCTGAAAAAATAGGCTGTGCTCACTGCAGAATCTGAAACCCAGAAGAAACACTGAAAAGACCATTTGTATTGTTTCCTATTTATGAATCACAGAACTCTGGAAAAGTTAAGTGACTTAACTCAGGCCACACACAAAAAGAAAAAAAGAGAGAAGTGGGATTTTAGCTTCTGGCTTGTTGTTTTGGGTTGGGTTTTTTTTTAATTCATATGGCCCTTTACCATTAAAACAAATCACATCAGTTCACCTCTGCATATAGGGAAACACAGTCTGAGTAAGAGCCTCTAAAGGAGGCTCTCATTCCTTGATTTACTGTGAAAGAAACACTTATTTCCTGTACTCTTTGAAGTGTTGATACTGATGATGAGGAAACAAAAATACTTGTGAAGCTGGCAGGCTAATTTCATGACAGATCAGTCAAGAATGACACCCAATAACCTGATTTTGGTCATAGCTACTCAAGTCTAGCAACTCATTTGGGAATAAAAGAAAATTATCATTGAAAAGAAGCAATCAAAAGATTAACATTGAAGATACAGTACAAGGTATTTATCACCAGGAGAATAACAAGTTTACTAATCTTAGTAAATTGGAACAAGAGCTACATTAATTCTGTTCATTAGGTACCTCCTGCTGTTATGGTTTGATTATTATTCATAGTACTTGGAGGCTTCAGTTCGGATTGGGTTATTAAGAGTTCTCAGTACTGCACACACACATAAGCAATGAGCAGCCCCAGCTCTGCTTTACAGCCTCACAGAAAAAAGACCTTGATTTGCAGGTTGGGAGTGGGACAGAATGAGGTTATGCAACCAGTGCCCCCACTAAGAGCTGCATGAAGACATTATTCATCCCAGACCTCTACCTTAATGCCCTCGTAGCTCATCTTCCCTTTGGGCTTCCCCCACTGTGGTGATCTTTCTTTTGCTTTGACTTGTTTATAAACATCCAGCTAATAGGAGGCAGCAGCAGCAGCAGTCACCACACACAGCGAGGGGTATGTCAGCAAACACTGACAGATTTGCATTGCTGTCTGTACCAAAGGATTCCAAACCACTCCAGAAACCCCTTCTTCTCAAAGCAGCTCCAGTGTCACAGTCTAACTCCATCTTTTGGTAGCAAAGTTCCAGCTGAAAAACTTGGCACTTCCAATCAGGCACAACACTGGTATTTTCCTCTTTGGTAAGTGCCCAACACTCCACTGGGTTGGGGCTTCTACTCCTGCTGTAAAGAATGCTACAAAATCTTCAGTACCCACAAAGGAGCAGGTTTAAATACTCCAGCTAAAAGGCTGCTGCTCACAGAATGTGCTGGAGAGGATTGTATGAAAGATGTTGAGGGCAGACCATTTTGATAGTGAATCAAAATGCCTCGTGAGCCTGTTAAGGGGCAATTCAATGAAACATTAACCAGGACAGAACTGTGGAGGGGAGGGGGGTGTGACCAGTTATCCTACCTGGCACTTGGATTTTCCTTGTGCTTCTGGCACAAATAGCCTGAGCTAAGGCAACGATGCCCAAGAGTCTGTCCTGCTCTTGGGACCAGCCCAGAGTGCTCTGCCTCTGCATGGTTTAGTCTGTCAGTTCAAAGCCTGTGATGTGAGAGATTCATCACAAGAATATTTAGGTTGTGAAAATTATTCTTTCCAGTTCTGGTCTTTCTTGGACTTTTTTGCTGGGTTTTTTAGTTTGTTTGGGTTTTTTTGTTGTTTGTTGGGGTTTTTTTCTAAGGAAGATCCACTTGACCACTACAAATCTGGGATGCTGTTACCTGAACTGATACTAGGCTAACTCCAGAGATTTCCAAGACAAGTCCAGAGCTGCAGCACATGTCAAGGATCTGATGATGCACACACAGAGGGAACTGTGCCCAGCTCCTCGAGCACCAGACACAGCACCTCGGATAAAAATGTTGCTTCTTGTTACAGAAGCATCAGACACCAGAAAGCAAAAAAAAACCCCCTTAGTGCTTCTCCCCTCTCTCACTAAAAAATCAAACCATTTGCAAAGAAAAAGAAGTAGAGGAGGAAAAAGACTATTTAATGAGCATACACTTCATTTCTGCTGGGAAGAGTACACTGATGTCTGCAAGGCAGTACTTGTGGAAGAAGTTAAAGGCATATTCTAATTTCATGTAAGTCTTTATGTAGGAGAGGGAGAAAAACCTAATACTTCAATTTAGATTAAATTTTACAGCTACTACTACTATAGATAAAAATTTATAGTTTCAGAGCTGTAAAGGTTTTAGATTTAATTAGAGGAACTTGTTTCCCTTTACATGGCAACTTCTGAAATGAGGTATGCTCTGACAATTTGCATTAATGTGCTTTATAGTATTTGTTACTGAATTTCCATAAGTCAGTCCCATGCAGTTGCCATGGAGTATCCCATTTTAGGATACAAATGAGAAAGGAATGCTTCACTCTTTCTTGCTTGCATTTGGAATTTGACTGGTATTGATGTATTGTAAGAATGGTGGCTGTAGACAAGATAATTCCATGAGCAAATCTATTGACTGGGATCCAGTGCCCTGGCAATAAATGTTTGGTATTAATGAAGTTCATGAAAAATTAAGTTAAAGAGTCTCTCTAAAGGGTTCATGATCACATTCACTTGATAGAAAGATCTTATTCTGATACTTTTGTTCACTTTCTGGTACACACAAGGTGAGGGTTTAGGATTTTCTTGAGGGTATATGAGTTTATGAACCTTCAAGGCATACATTTTTTAAAGTTATTTTGCCAAGACATGCTTTCCACCAAATCCTGTTGATAGACTCTACTAACTGATCTATTTTGACTACAACATTAATTTTCCAAAGTTTATTTGGAACTATGTACCTTTCACTTTTAGAAGTGCTGTAACACTGCCCTGGGACATTCATTTTTCATATATCTTATAACAACAACAACAAAAAATCAGCCGTAAACATGTTTTTTTAAGACTAGATTTCAAATTATATGGGATTATTGATTTTAAATTGAGAATGTTTAACAAATGCAGTTGTCAAAATCATACTCTTGTTAAAAGTAGCCTGGAAAAATAAAATCAGTGATATTATATCATGCTGGGTTGGACATAGACATATGCTACATGAGAACTATTAACCACACCTGCATTTTTGTACATTGCAAATATTAAAGCTCCACAAATAATTTATTTTACCCCCAATATGTTTTTCCTGCTTGTTCTCAATTCTGCTAGATACTAACGTTTCTGTGATAATTTTTAGCTTCCCTTAGGAATTCTCTGCTATTTTAAGTTAAAAATGATACTAATCCATTCTTCCTCTCTTTCTATTTTCTCTCTGTTGTGTTTGGTTTATAATTTCTGTCTTGAACACTGAACAATGAGGGGTTTGTGGCCAGTTGTCTTCTTCCCAGACTGCAGAATCATAGCTTTTTTGGCCATCAAGACTTCTATTGTGCCTCCTGTTTTCATTCACTTTCTTCCTTATAATTCCTCCCAGCTCTCAGAATCCAGTCCTTCTGAAACAGTAATTCTGCATGTAAATATAATACTGGTGAGTACTGTCATTTTTTTAAGTAAATTTAATTTCATTGTATCAAGAGCACTCCCAAAACAACCATTAACTACCAATGTGCTGATTAAATCATCTCCAACAAAATGGATTTACTATTCGATTTTCTTATCTTATTAAGTTAAAAATCATCCCTATTTTGTAGAAACTAATGATATTTTATCATTGGCTGCATAAAGCTTCCAAACTGATTTTTTTTTCCTACCCACACACTACACTATCAGTTAGGGGGTTAAAAAGGAATCCCTTCAGTGGAATTTGGTGTCTGTCCCATGACAAACCTCTCCATGGGGTCTGCAGCACTGATGTGTACCCAAAGCATTTGTAAAGCTGTAGAAAGTTATTAGTAATGTGGAAACAACTGAACAAGAGAAGGATCAGCACCAAGAAGGTGCCTCCTGGAACTCTTTTTGAAATTATGCTCATGTCAGGACCACCCTCCCAGCAGCTGGCACTTTGCTGCTACCTGGGGAAAAATATTTTCCTGTTCCCAAACTCACTGATTAGGATTTTTACTCTTAAAAATCAGGAAGTTGATGATATGTCTCTTGTAAATTCACATCCTTGTCCCCTGAATCTCCAACATTTTCTGGGGAATGTAACTTCTTCCTCTTGTCAAGTTCTCCTCAGCAGCACACACATTTATGTAAAGGAAGAAAAGAAGAATTCAGATCCAAAGGCAGAATCAGAAAGGAAAAGGGCCCAAAGAAAAGCAATGAAAGCACAATATTAGCTTGCCAGTGGACTGTGAAGAGAAGTCCTGACAAGACAAGAAGGTGCAAGTCTGGTACATGCTCCATACTCTTGAATTGCCTTTTTTCTTTTTTCTTTTTCTTTTTTAAAGTTAGTTTAAAGGGAAAGGCTAATATTCAGTTCTTGTATTTTGCAATATTTATATCTGGTGGTAGGAGGAAAATTTCTGATATTCTGTATGCAAAACAGGAAAAAGACTTTACAGATACTGAAGCTGGTTTTTAATTTTTCTTGTTCTGTAAGAAGCTGAAGAGAATGAAAAGCTATCACTGTCACTTGAATCATAGTAGGCTGCATTAACAGGCTGGCTCATCAAAGGGAAATGCAGATTGTTGTAGTCCAGCTGGTCAATTTTTCCTGTGGTAAAAGTTCTATAATGTTTCATTTACTACAAGATAACTTTTGAGACTTTGCATTAAGAGTAAGAGTGAAGAAGCACCTCAACACTGCTGGAAGAGACCTTTAGATATGTACTTCAAACAGCACATAGAGCTGCTGAAGACCATGATCAGGTTGAGTCACTGCTCATTTTGGTGGCACCTCTGGCTTATAGTAAGTGAGAGAAGTACCAACTACCTCAGGATTTGAACTCTAAATCTCAGGTCATGTAGCTAAAACTCAGGGTCCTCAGTGCTCTGTTTAATCTCCACCTGGTTCTCATCTTGGCTTCAGCCTCCAGTGACTAAAGCTTTAGGCAAGGAAAGCTGGGTGCTGAGGTAAGCAGGAGTAAAACAAGGAGTGCTAGCTTAGAATCAGGCTCTCTTGCAGGGATTTGCTCCTGAAGTTCAGTGACAGGTGGCAGAAAGAAAAGCCTGTGTTGAGTCAGAGGCAGCCTGTCCACAGCCCCCAGTAGGGCTCCTCTTTGTGAGGCTGTAGCACAGCTCAGCATAGCTTCAGGCTATTGCAGACCCAACACACCATTTCCCACATTCTCTGTCTCAGCTCTATTGCAAGCTGCACATACAATACATTTTATTGTATTTAGCCAAGGGTGATATAGTTCTTGAACAGGTTTTTCATCTTTATAAGGTATATAAGCAGGATTGATGGGAGCAATGCAAATGCCTACAAGAGGTGCTATCAGTTACCCTGTCACCATTCCTATTGCCACGATGGAAAGGGACTGGTGTCTTCTAGGTCCTATCAATTCACTCCAAGTGAATGGCTCAGAATTTCTAGACCAGATGCCTATTAAACACAAGAACTATTTGCTGTGTGGTGGCACAGAACAGAACAGGCACCAGCCTACAAACTTGCCCCAGATTTTCAGGCCACTCTGAGGTTCATCAGTTGATTCCCAAACAGTGTGTGCCTACAACTGCAGAAAGCTGTGTGCTGATACTTCCCAGAATGAGCTGCACAGTCCCGTGATGTACTCTCACTTTAAAGGCTTTTGTGATTTTATTAAGCATCTTTGTAATATTGTTAGTCCCTTTTCTCTTTCTTGAGGTATGTGAGTAAGTCTGGGCCCCTGGGCCTCCAGCCATCCCTCATGAATTCTCTGCAGCATTTCAGAGATTGTTTCTAATTCCTTAAGTACTTCAGGGTAAATTTTATTGGGTTCCACTGACTTGAACAAATCCAACTATCTACTTACATGTCTACTTAAGCATTAGAATTTACAGATGATGCTCATGCTTAGTCATAGCAGGCCCTGTAAAAGCAGAGCTGAGCTGACTCAGATCCCTCCATTCCTTCAGCTGTTTGGATATTGAGAGATGGGTATCAGTGCAAGGCAGGGATTTTGTTCAAATTATGGTACTGTGTTATGAAGGGCCAGGTAAGTCTGTTATATGGGTATTAAAATTCCACCTCCAGAATTTTCTCTGGTATACAGTGATGTCTTTTAAAGTACAAGTCAATAAAAAAACAGTCTGTGTTTAATGAATTGTAAAGCTCTTCATGATAACTGAGTGATGTCTACCCAACAGCACTCCAGGAAGAATGAAGTCACACATCCTTCAGACACAGACCCTTATAGATCATAATTTCTGTCAGTATCCCAGCCACTTCCACAGACTAACTCTCAATGCTTTTATATCAATGATCACTCTTTAAGATCAGCTTCCCAGCATTCTCTCTGGGATCCTTTCTTGTCACATTCTGCTGCTGAAAGCTGAAAGCTTTCTTCTTTTCTCACTTGGCTACTCCAATTTGTTTGTTCTGGTTTAAAACTTAACTGATGGGCCAAATAATTCACAGTATTGCATTAAAATTCCTATCTGAATTATAATTAAATATGTCTTCTGACACAGTTTAACCTGGAAATCTCATAATTACTCCAAGGAATATAGTCCCCAGTCAATTCTTGCTCTGTTTTGTCTTCTCAGTCATTGAATTCTCCTTGTATTTTTTTGGGGGGGGTGCAGGGAGGGACTGCAAATCAGTCTCCTTCTGTGCAAAGTCTGACACATTAATTCCTTTAAGATCTACTGGAGCACAAATAATCACCCTGTTCTTTGGGCATTGAAAGCACATCCTAGAGCTGTGTTTAATCTGACCAGGTGCACAGTCAGATGAAAAACTTCACTGGAGAACTCCAGCCTCTGAATAACTGATTGGATTTTTTCGCCTCAATTAAAATTATTAGCAAGCTCTAATGCACTTTCCACTTTGATCAAAGAATATTTACTGCCATACAGGTGTACCTGCTCCTGTCCAGAGGAATTTGGCTTCTCTTGACTGCTTGGAAATGGCTAAAATTTGAATTTACTGACCAAAGAGTGGGTTCCTCTGACAGAAATTCCAGGTACATGCCTAGAGCTCGGGGAGTAAGAGGCTTCAGCAACTCAATGAGGTGCTTCCAGTCCAGTGAACTACATAATCCACTTTACAGCTCAGGTGATTCCATCCCAACAAACTAAAAAATCCACTCCAGACTTTCTATGATTTCAGACCAATGGATAACACGAGCCAAATTGTGATTAGAAACTATAGGCAAAAAGAAAAGCCTTTATAAGTATTCAGCATGTAATGTACTCTCTATAGCCAGAAAGGCAATTTGTACTACAAGACATTAATAAATTAGTGTTTAATACTCAGAACCTCTGTGGAGTTCCATTAGCTACAAAATAAGAATGTAATGGTTTCTTTAACCATAACATGCAAATTTGTCTGTTCCACCTGACCATGGGTGATTACCAGACAGGGATGACTAGTTTTTCACTTCCAAGTATGTTCATTCCATATTTTCCTTACCATCCAAACACTCCAGAATGGATAAAAAGCATCTAGAATTTTTTGGAAAAAAAAAACCCAGCTAAAGATATTTTCAGTTGAGTCACTGTGATTTCTCTGTTACTTTGTCTTTCTAAATTTTTATTTTAAATATTTTCATGCATTCTGTAGTTGACTTCTGGTTCCTTGTTTAATTTAGCAAAGCCACCCAAAAGGTCTTGAATTCAAAACTATAAAAGCAATTCTCAGGGACCATTTCTGCCTATCCAGGTTGAGAGTTAAGAATGTTCAATGATTTAAAAAAAAAAAACCAAACAACAAACTACAGAGGTCATGTCTGGAGGAAGGACCAATGAAGACTGTCAAGGTATGGAACTTCTGAAAGGGCACAGAAGCTCTAAATAGCAGGAGAATCAGTGTTTTAAGAGCTGTTTGAAACTGCAAAAGTCATGAAAAGACAACTCAAAAAAATCTGTATAAAATAGTTGCAGATGTAACCTCTACAAGTGAGGTGTCTGTTACTGGGCCATGATCAGGACCTATAGTCATTAGTCCTGCTTTGCTTTCACTTCTTACCCTCCTACCTGCCTCACCAACACCTGTACATACAGCTACCATCAGGTCTCCATGAAAGGAGAGAAAACAAGACCCCTGCCAAAAAAGAAGGATTAATATGCTACAGTGTAATATATCTGTACAGGTTCACTTTGGATGTGGTTCACTGCTTAATATCTTTGGTCATGATGTATGTGGTGTAAAGCCTTAAATATATTTATTCTGAAATCTGTTTTGGTTGGGTTTTTTTTTCAAAATGACATTCAAGACCTCAAAATTACATTTCAAAATGAAACAGTTCATTAATAAAATATAATTATAATATGTTAATTCAAATAAAATGTTAGATCACTATTTGGCAATTCTAGGGGAAACAACAGCACACTTTTTTGTCCAAACCTCCCCTTTAATATTGGAACATTATCATTTTAGCTGAGGGAATTCCCACAACAATGGGAGCTGTCATGTGTTTCAGCTTTCTGCTTCTTAACTTGGATAAATAACAATTTTCCACATTAGAAACATAATAATAATGACTTTGCACGAAAGCATCGACTGAGAGAACAGGTATTCCCCTAAGGTGCCATTTTTTTCCCAATCAGTTGATATTGACAGATATTACTCAACAGATGTTGTTATCCTAAAAGCCTGTGTTTGTCTTTATCAAATCCATTCATTAGCACACTTGGACTGTGACTTCTTTCCACAGTTTGCAGAGCTCCAGCTGTGACAGGGACCACACTGGATGTGGATGTCAGCAGAATATGAAGAAGAATGGATTCCTACCTGTTCAAAGTACTAACACCATGCTCTTGGAAACTCCCTCTGCCTAACCTAGCAATCATTTTAAGATTCTGAAATGTCAGAAGCCAAGGAAGTGCAGAATGCTGCCATAGGGCCACCCAGAATCTTTATCTATGTGACTAAGGAGTGGATTGAGATGAGAAAGAAGGAAGAAGTTAATTCCCAGCAGAGTGGTGGCCACTGGTACAGGTTGCCCAGAGAGGTGATGGAGGCCCCATCCCTGGAGCCATTCCAGGTGGGGCTTGAGGAGGCTCTGAGCACCCTGCTCTAGTTGCAAAGTCCCTGCTCTCAGCATGTGGGTTGGACTAGTGACCTCTGGAGGTCCCTTCAACCCAGACATTTCTAGGATTCTATGAGTTTCAGTAACTTCAATAGGCACCAAGAAATCTACCCAGTCACCCGTGGACTCGACTGTTAGCAAATGGAGAGTGACAAACCCATCCAGCATCTCCCAAACAAGGGCGTTTGGTGGACAGATTGTCTGGCCACTGCAGTGTGATCCCCATCCAACTCTGGAAACGTTTCAGGGATTAACAGAACTGCCAAAGGTGTTTAAGAGCAGTCAGCTAGTTTAAAACGCTCCAGAATTCCGCTCCCTGGCAAACACTCTAACAAGCTTTCCTACAAAATGTCAACATTTGGATTCACAGCATCCCAAGATACCTGTTAGTTGCAGCTCTGCTGATGCTCTGAAGGTTTAACTATCTGAACAATGAAAAATTAGTGCAAGCTGGAAACGGAGCAGCACTGAAGCCTAACTTCTCTGGAACACAACGTGCCAAGAACAGGCAAGAATTCTTCTGAGGTGAAACAAACTTGCTGCACTGGAGGGATTTCTGTGCTTTGGCAGTGTTCTCCTCACCCAAAACGTGTCCATCAGATGAGTTGGAAGATGGACACTTCATCCAGTGAGCTGCTCATCATGTCGTGCTGTGCGAAAAATAACACCCCAGCTTTTCTGCTTTGGTTTCTATAGGTATGTTGTAAGTAAAGAGACACAGGGGGTCACACAGGGGGTCTGTCCCTTACAAGCTGGTTGGTGGGATTTTCCAAAAGTACCTCATTTGTTCTGATGTTCCTGACTTTGAAGCCATATCATGTGATTTTTTTTTAGAACTACGTATTTTAAAGTTAAATTAACAAATGTCTCAATGAAGGTTTTCATTTTGTTATTCCATCTTACTTCAATATAACTCAAC
The DNA here is from genome assembly GCA_025447755.1 of Corythornis vintsioides. Lineage (NCBI taxonomy): Eukaryota > Metazoa > Chordata > Aves > Coraciiformes > Alcedinidae > Corythornis > Corythornis vintsioides. Next base: position 2,868 of record JAOEGS010009880.1, on the reverse strand, counting down.
TGTGGCAGAAGCACTTAACTGCTTTCAGTAAGTGTGAACAGTTAAGAAATATTAAAAAATTTAAAAAGGACTAAACAGAATTCAAAAGGTCATAAAATAATTTCTACTACACATTAAATCTGGTGGCTAAAAATTAATATATAAATATATATATTAAGTATACACTGAGTCTCACCAGGTTAACAATAACAACAAAATAAAAAAGGCTCTGAACTGGACTGACTAAATATCTTATTATCCCAAAGTGCAATGAAAAATACATTTTTTCCGTAGTTATGCAATAAAAAAGGCATAATCTAAAATCATAATGCCTTTTGTTCCCAAGGATCATTTTCAGAATTGATGCTGGTACTTAGCATTCTGCAGTGGGTGCCAAGTGCCAGAAGTCCATCATCACAATATTCTTGCAAAGCATTCTACTCATGCAACCTAAAAATAATTAATTAAATAAATTCCTAAGGGTTCCACATTACATTTAGTTTAGAAATAGTCTTTTTATTCAGTTTCATGGTAGTAGTATGTTTGGTCCTGCCTACAAGCTTAACTGCAAAGCATATGTAATAATAACCTAAAATATAATGAGCAAGAGAATTTAAGATCTTTTTCATATAGATAGATCAGAACACAAGTAGTCAACATGGATTCCGTAAGGGGAAATCATGCTTGTCTAATCTGATAGCCTTTTATGAGGATATAAGTA
>JAOEGS010009879.1:84499-144624 GCA_025447755.1 Corythornis vintsioides | reverse complement strand
CAGAAGAACTGAAAGAAGGGCAATGTTCTCAATCCCAAGGGGATCAGAATGCTGTAGAATGAAAGCCAGGCAGAGTCTGAAACAGGCAGATGATAATAAGCAAGGCTCAGGGACTGGGAAATAGTCTGCAGTGTAAATGTCCATGAGACAAGTAAAAAGATGGAGAAAAGGAAGAATTTAATGGGACTTTAAAGGAAAAGTTGTAGACTCTGGGAGGGATCATTGACAAGATAGAAAAGTTGTCCAGGACTTTAAAGGTAAAGCTTATTACAGAATTCCCTGCATTTGTTTTAGGATTTTTCTGTCCTGAAAATTAATTTGACTTAAGGTTGATGTGAATTTTGGAGGCAAAAGCCATTTTTGAGTCATTCCATGCTAGGCAAGGCACAATCACATACTTCCATGGCCTCCACTGTCTTCTCATGGAAAAGAACATTGCTGTGTGATCATGTCAGATGCTGGTCTGCAGCCTTTAGAACATACTGCCCACAGAAGAAGCTCTGTGCACACTCCTACCCTACCTAGATGTATGGGAAGGAAGATGGAGTTGTTCCTCCTCCCTATCCTGAGTCTAGGAGATGCTGAGAACAGCTCCAGCTGATCTATATTTTCCTTCTCTTAGCCACTGTGTGACCTCTTCAGTGAAAACATACAACATATTATGTAGCTGCTATTAGTAACAGAACTGTAGCCCAGAAACTAAAAAGGTCATATTAATATTAATTATCTTATAGGTATCCAGTTATATGCCATATATATTTCTACTAAAGGTCAAGACAGCATTCCTTCATTTTATATCCATCTGCTTCATTAGGTAAGGAAAAGTAAGCTAGATATAATGGATTTTTTTAGTAGTTTTAATCAACAATTTCATCAAAAGCACATTTTTCACCTGTGATAACAACATAATGGAAAACTAGATCAATACATTAATTATATCCACTCTTTTCTAAACTCTTTTTTCAAATGAATTATGGTAAGTGTTGTTGTGGAAATTGCAAAGAAAAAAAAAAACTATACAACTAAAACATATTACCTTTCAGTGCCAGGCAAGTGGTCTCAAAAATATGTCTGCTTCTTTGTATTTTCCAATGACTTTCATTATTGTTCCATATAAAAGACCAGAAATTAGGAAACCTCTAATCATGGGGTCCACACAAGAGCAAGGAAGCAGCAGGGCTGGTTTTGCCTCCACTTTATGCAGAGCAGGATGAGGGAACATCAGACTGCTACGTGGTACAAATGGCAACCATCACATTAATCTGGGGAGAATCCAAAGTCTGTACTTCATGGGACCTTCTCCTCAGCACACTAGCAAAGGGAAATATCCCCATCATGTCCATCCATCTGAGGTTCTGTGATCACCAGAAGGAGGAAGGCAAGGCAGCTGTCAGAGCTGTAGGGAAGATCTCTACAGCTGGGATATTTTCTTGTTAGAAGACTGTTTCCATACTGCAAGGCTGATTTGTCTCTCAGGATATTGAGTTCTTACAAGCCTAGAGAGTGGAAAAGTGGTACAAAACAGCTGAGATTGCTCTGCAGACCTTAGTAGGGTTTGAAAAACATTTGACCTCCAAGGAAAGGAGAAGCTGCAGCTCTCCCCAGTTTGCTAGCCTTGCTAGCTCCCCTAGTAACACACTGTCTACAGCCACAGCTCCTCCACAGCTTCAGATCCAGCTCAGAGAGTTGGGAGTGTCTTTGCCTGCTGTGACTCCAGTTCAAGAGTTAGCCTGCACCAAGTCAACTGGAATGTCTCTAAACTGCAGTCCAAGTAAACTTTACATATGTTTTATTAACTACTCAATGTTGTTGCAGTTTCCTTACCCTAAAAGCTGCTTCTTTAAGCTGCTTGTTTTCCAGCTCTGGACTGAAGACATGGCAAAAATGGACAAGATAACTTAAGCTAGCAAACCTTCCATAGCAAAGTCTATTCAACAGCATTCCTTGCTGCTGCTTCCATTTCTTCTCCTCATTCTCTCAAAGTCAAAAACCAGCATATCTTTAACTTTTATTTCTTAATATGCTCACATTTTAATTACCAGTTTAAATAGGAGAGACAAGTCTTACATTATTTTCTTCTCCTTGCAGGGCTCTAAGATGTCCCAGAGACATCTTGCTTCCAGGCATTCCGTGAAGCTTTCTGATACAGAAGTCTACAACATTTGGGGAGCTGTAGTTTCATGATGAGTATCACATGATCCTGATCCTCTGATCCAAATGACAGGTCAAATTTGAAAGCATCTGGGAGTAGATTCTTTGTGTGTTGCAGGGAAAGGGGAGAACTGGATGTGGTCTTTTGGCTGAAGAGTGAAAAGAGCCCTCTGCAAGTATTAAACAAAGAGTTATGTGAGCAGTGGAATGAATTAAACCTGTTTTCCTCTGAATTTTAGGTGTATAAAAGGGTGACTTTGGACTGAAGTTTTTCAGTATGGTGGTGTTATTTACTACAGCTCTCACCTCCATAGATTCTCTGGAGCCTCAAAAGATGGAAGTTCATTCTGCATCTTTCCCTCAACTGGACAACATCAAGTTTTTTTGTTCATCTATCTGGCCACTTATTTTCATGAAACTTGTTAGAATCAGTTACCTTGAAATGTCTGTCATTTTGTCACACTTGGTTGGAGAAGGCCACTAGATTAAAAAATTATTAGGGGGTACACAAGGACAGATACATGCACAGAGACAGCCTGATCACAGATGCCTTGTTTCCATAGGAAACCAAACTAAAAATAGACAGTTTCCTAAGTGTTAAAGATGGAATTTTTATTTGTTTTTGCAGTTGGGAACCAAACAGACCCACTATTCACATGGCTGTAGCACATGAGAAATTGGAAAGAAAAGTAATCTTCATTTTTCTCATAGATGCCTTACTACATGTAGCACAAGTGACCAGTGACACAATGGCCAAGTGTCCAAAGGCTGCAGTCTGCTGGGCTGGGTGGCAGGTTGTCTATGTGGCAATATACACAAGATTTTTTTTTTTTTCCTTTTAGAAGTATTTCTAAAACAATTTTGTAAGCTTTTGCTAGAAATGCAAACAGCTGATGATGTGACTAATGCCACATGATGACATCAGTCTGTGTAAGTGTCATTGTTGTGAATTATCCAGGCACAAGTAAGGTCTCTAATTGTTTCTTCATTCATCAAAAAATGACAAAACAGTTGTTAGTAATTCATTCCTCCCCATCAGTTGCTAAGTATGAACCTCAACGTGGCATGTGGCAGCAAATGATAGCTAGGCATTCCATGACTGAGAAAGCACAGCTTTCTTTTGTAAGCAAAATAATATGGTCATTATAGCACGTGTATGAGCTGTGCAGTGCAACCTTTGGCTGCATCCTCATAGAAACTGACATTTTACATAGGAGGTGTTTGATCTGAATGACTTGGGGATATTATATAAAGAAGTATATAGAAGTGAGGTGAGCCTCTCAAACGCTGGATGGGAGAGATGGAGAGGATGACTGACAACTCAGGCTATCTGTGTATCATCCAGCTAAACACATAGGAATCTTAGGACCACAAGAACTGTATAAATACAGATAATCTGAGAAAGCTGAAGGGTTTCAAAACAGAAGACTATTTTTAAGGTGTAGTAACAATGCAGAAAGAATAACTTCCGTGGCATCTTACATGTCAGTATGTGAGATCGTTGCATGAAAACAACTCTCTAAACCCCCTTTTCCTGGGACTAAAGCAACAGGTGGTAAAGGCTGTTGTGCTTATTGCTACCATCACACCCAGGGTGAGCTCCAAGGGTCAATGATCTGCTTGAGAAGCAGCATAAGCCTTTATAGCTGTACAGAGACAGAGATGCCTTGGCCATTACCAGCAAACAGTGGATGCAACTGGAAATTTCCTAGCAAGCAGTGTCACGAGGCTCCTGGCTGTGCCTTCATCCACCAGCACACAGCACTGCACCAAGGTGTGTCTCAAACCACCATGAAACTCAGAAGTGGCAGCTGCTGGGCCTAAGCTGAAGCAATTCTGTGATTACTTTCTAATTCCTACATCAGACACACTCAAGATGCTTTATGATGCCAGAAAACTCTAGGAGACCTCAGTCCTGATAACCACATTTGTGTATTAAGGACAGGAGTGGCTTTTGGGCTCACACAGTGAGACAACCCCATCCCTCCCTCAGCAGCCATAGCACAAACCCCCTGTGGCTGCTTCCTCCTCCTGCATGGGGCAGCCACCAGCAGCCACAGGTTTCAAGGGCCAGCCTTTATGTGACTAAACATTACAGCTTTCTAATAATCTTAGAGCAATATCTCCTACTTTTGTGGGAAAAGGGTGCTCAGGGTCCCCTCAGGCAGCAGACAGGGTGGTTTACAGTGAGGGAAGCCATGTTGTCTCGATGCTCCTCCCCTTCCTGCCACGGCCTTGCTTTAGGGGACAGAAACATGTCCTGAAGAAAGAAGGGGGAACGTGGAGAGAACTCAGGATTACAGGCAAGGGGGTGAGTGGGGAGCTGGGGAGGGAAGGCCTCTGACAGCCAGGGAGGGCTGGAGGGCGGGAGGGAGGGAGCCAGGCCCCTGAGGGAGGGAACCAAGCCCCTGAGGGAGCACCATGGAGGCTGCCGCCATGATGGAAATCGGGGGGGTCGCTGGCCCCGGCTCACAGGAGACTTAAAAGTCATATCTGAAAACTTCTTTTGCACTGTAGTTTGGAAGCTGGGTAAAGAAAAGGTTAGGAAGTGCTAGCTTAAATCCAAGATGGAGTTTTTCAAGGATAGGTTGTTACACACAGATTGATGCCACACTGTTGTCAACGTGCCAGGGGTAGTTTTAGCTGTCAGCTCTGTCAGAGTCTGCCAACCAACTTTAACTTGTTTTCTGACTTTTCCAAATGTTTTCCAAGTTTTTGCTTGCTGTGCTGAGGATAAATTGTCCCTCAGTTGCTGTAAAACCACATTTGTTTACTTGTTTCCTTTTAGTCTCCATTTCTTTCACTGGTTTTCCCTTTTATGGAAAAAAACTAAGCATAAATTCTTCACCTTCACCGAGCCATAATAAAAACATATTTCACCCAGGCTGTCTCATAAACCATAAGGTTTTCCTCTCCCACCAGTGGCCACTCATGTGCAATGCACATTTGCCTCCCTCATGTGCCTTCATTATGGCCCTATCCATGGTTATGGACTGGACATGAAGCTGCTCAGGAATAAATTATTACAGCAGCTCTTTTCTCTTTTTCATCCATATGAAAACCTCCTTCTCCTGGGATAAACATTTTTGAGGAAAAATCTTGCAGTTTGGTCAGAATAATTTGCTATGTGTGCAAGAGATCTGAACAGGTAAGCTACCATCCTGCAGCTTTCCTCTCCTTCCCAGAGCCTCTCTCTTCCCACACTGGACTGATTGTCAGTAAATCCATTTGGGAGAACAAATCTCTTACTACAACCACAGTAATTACAGTGACATAACATTTAAGGAATGTTAAAAGGACAGGGGACTTCAAAGATTGAAACATTAGAAAGCTGAAATTAAGATTGCACAACTTCTGTGGATGCATTATGCTACACTTGACTGCATGGGGTTTTATTCACACATAAGATAGATGGTACAGACATAATTCTGTTTTTCCTCACAGTTCAGTGTGTGGTCTCAGGCCTTGTTTACTGCCCAGAGTTATTAATCTCCTCTTCAGATCTTTTAAAGCACTTTTTACAGTAGCATTATTATAAATGACAAACAAGTTTTATCCTAAAGTAATATAATTATTTTAGAATGCTTAGCAGAATACCTTCATATTAATACACTAATTTGGGGTTAACTATAGAAATATGCAGCGAGGTAAAAAACTGGAGCAATTGGATCACCTCAGTGACATTCATCAGTAATTGAAATCAGTCATAATTTTCCTTGGAATTCACAGAATTCACAGTAATAATATGTACAAAAGAGAACTTCAGATTCTGGTTACTTTCTATTTTCAGTGTATCTATAAAAAAAGTAATAATCTTTTCAATGTTCTCATAGTTGACACTGCTATTTTACTGATACTTGAGTTTATTATAAATGTTTTATGGAAACACCCAAGTTAAACTTCACATATTCCTACTGTGCCTCTCTTTTGTCCTCAGCTTCAGCTAGTTCAGCACTTCACTGTACCTAACCATTGAATATCAATTTGGACTCCTTGAAAATGAAGTACATAAAAATGATCATATATCATTGAGTATGATACTTGCCTATCACCACATGATGACTTTAGTAATGGCATTTAGAGAATGCAGGTCTCAGTCTTAAGTGGATTTAACTTTCTTATCACTTCCAGCAAAGTCTACCTCATTTATTACCTTCAGTTTCTCAATATGTAGAGATCTAGAATAGTCTGCTTCACTATACAACCCTGATTCATCACAAAGTAGGCCAGAACTATACAAGGAATAAGGCAAGAGACTTGAAAAAAAGTAGCACATGGTCATATTATTAAAGATATAATGCATATGAGCAGAGAGTTCCATTTCAACTGAGAGAGAAACATTGATTCTGTAATCTCTTCTCCCATGAGTCCTCAGCATTGAAATATGTCTCATTTTAGTATAGTTCCTGCCTGTCATCTTTCTAAAAGGCTCATAAATAAAATTGAAAACAGATCTTACATCACATTGACATCTCTGTGGGTCACTCCTGAGTCTGGGACCTTTTGTATTGTAGCATGGACCTCTCTATCTGATCTATAATGGAGCTATTTAGCTCAAACTGCAGGTTGCTTGGCATACACCCTTTCCACAGACAGCCTTTTTCTCCTTTCCTTTTCCTTCTTTCCCTTTACGTTCTTTCCTTCCACCTCGTGGGTCTCCCTCCTGTGCTTGGCCTCAGATCCTCCTTCAGTTTGCCTCTCTCTACCATCACTGAATCCTTTTTGGTCCTTGGCTCCAGTTGCATCTTTTTTTTCAGTCTCCCTGCATGTCCAGGCTCAGTTTCATTCACCCACCTGTCTGCAGCTCCAGGCTATGGCTCCTTCACTGTTTGTCCCAGTTATTTTACAAGAGACAGGCTTATGTATTTTCCTGTACTTAGAGCTCAGGCAGGACAGGAGGCCTTTCACAAAAGGGAAAGTTGTTAGGCCATAGGGATGAATGAATGAGCATTCTTAACTTTCACTTTCATTTAATCCTTTTTATTAAAAGGCACAGAAAGATTTAGCCCTGAAATTCCTTCCTCTGATTGTCTGCATCAGCTCCAGTCCCTTTTTTCCTTCCTTGCTAACTTGTCAGACCAGTTTGTTTCTAACCTGTGAGTGTCTCTGAGGTAAGGCTTGCTCAGTAAGACCTATAAAAAACTCTCTACCACAACACTGGGAGTTAGGCTCGTCCTCTCAGTTATGTCTTGGAAAATTAATCAGGATGGATTTCACCAATGGATTAGTGTGAAAGCAGTGGTGGAAGCATAGAAACAAAAGATTCCAGCACAAATCTGAGTATGGAGCTGGTGGACATGCACTGCTCTGCACGAGTTGTCTGTGAGCTTGTTGATGCTTCATTGTAAATGAAATATGTGAGATAAACTATTTCACATTTATCTCCACAGACTCACTTGCATACCAGCCATAATTGTAGCTGATACACTGTAAATTCACATTCAAGCTGAGGTCACTGTCATTTATCTCTAGACCTGTATGAGAATGAAGTGGCCCTACTGTGTCTGTGTTGCCCTTTGCAAGCAAGGTCACTGGCATTCTGCATCCACCAAGTGTTTTATGAAGGGTAACAGATCAGCTGTAAATTCACATCTCTAGTTAACTCAGATTTCTTTTCATAAACACTGCCAAGTAAACAAACACTTTTCCACCTCTTTTAGAGTCGTCATCCTTGGAGGAAGTTGTCATGTTGTGATCCAGATCTACAAGTGGACCTGTCTTTGCAGGCATTGGTGAGTCTAAGACAGAACTATCAGGGTTTTCTCACTCCAAGTCATATAAAGCATAACAGTAAAACATGCAAGAGAAGGTTGTACATGATATATCACAAAATGTGGCTTGGCACTAAGCACAGTAACAGTTTAGGGAACAGGATGTTCTTTAAATAATATGCTTTTGTTTTTAATGTTTTAATTCTTCATGCTGCAGATTCATAGCAAAAGCTTTTTTTCTTTAAAAATGACGACCCACATCTAATGTATCAAAACTATGCAATATGTGGTTTTGTTGTCAAACATTTCAATATCTCGTTCAGCTTTCTCTGGGGTATTTGTAGAATTCAGATTGGAATAGGCCTGTGGGTTGTTTGGGTTTTTTTGCCTCGTGAACCTCGGGCTGGATTTTCAGAAGTTGATGTGTGCAGGTGTACATGCAAAATTCACATGCCTGGCTTGGAAAATCTGATCTTAAACACACAGCAGGTGAGTGAACCTCAGGAAGGAAAACTTCAGTGTTCAGCTGAAAATACCAAAAGATCTGGCATGTCAGAGGTGCCCATTACCAAGCTTTAGCAGAGGTCAAGGGGGTGACTGGTAATTGGCACCTTTTGGATTTGACATTGTTATATAGCTAAGCACATACCCAGCAGCTAATCCTAAAAAAAAATTAGAGGTTCAAAGCTGCACTTAATATTTTAGTCTGATTTTCTGTCCCTCTTCCCCTCCATAAGGAAGTTTATTTTCTGTCTTAATAGGTGTTTGTGCTGAAGGCTCTGTAATACCTACAGAGCAATGTTGACATGTCTGACTTAGATTTAAAGTCAGTAGTAGTATTATAGGCAACAAATTATCTTAGTGTGTGGTGAGAATGCCTTGGGTGTATTTGTGCACCCAATTTGTGCATTGTGTTTGATCTTGCCACTATAGTCAGCTCTCTGCTTTTTTGTGTTCACTGTACCTTGCACAAAAATAACTGAGTGATCAATCAAGGATTTTTTTGATCAATCAAGGTTTTTCAATTCCATCACAAAAATGAAAGTGAAAAAATTGTGTTCTGAGTCATTCCTGAATCTGTCATTTAAATTTAAATGATTTTTTTTTCTTTTGTATATCACTATGAAAATGTAGAGACTCCTGTCATCTTACAGGTTTAAGTCAAATTTTAAATGAAAAATAATTGTTCTTGAGGGAAAAATCAGAAATATTCTTAATCAAAGCATCAGCATCCCAGAATGCAGACATTTTTATTTTGAAAAGGATCAGAAAAATAATGTTTTGCCATTTACAATATTTTATGTGGTTTTTAACCAAATTATTGACTGGATCTGTTTTACCAACAAATAATTTTGTATTTCTTTCAAAACTGTGGAAGAATGAAGCTGGTTCTATTTTGCACATTTGATTTGTGAGGAATAAAAAACAAATTCTGATTTAAAAACAAGGAAGTAAAAGAGAGAGACAGCAAAAAATCAAAAGTATTTCCACAAGATGGCCCATTTCAGACCAAGTGCTGGCCTGTCTTTGAAGGAATAACTTATTTTTCACTAAGATGTGGTGGTGAAACATGGCAGGGCCAAGCCCTTCAGTGCATGGGACATTACTGGGCAAACCTGCAAAAATGGAGCTTGCAGGAAAGTGTAAAGGGAAGTGAGTGAGCAAATGACTTATTTGACAGGCTAAAAGCACTGAACAACCACCCGGATTGTTAAGCAAAGCAGAGGCTGAGCATGAATGGAAGGGAAACACTCAGGATGAGAAAAGCTGCTTGGGCTAAACTCTCTTGGATTTCTTGTGACTGGAGGCATGGAGTTCTCTCTTTCTGAAGCCCGTCATGTTGATAAGGGCTGCTTACAAAACTCCACCACAATAATGCTAACCATTGTAAGTGTTGAGGGCAAGGGTGAAATCCTGGCTCTGTTGACATCATTAACAGTTCTGCCATTGATCTGAACTGGGTCAGGATCAGCCCAAATTAAAGCAGCAGCCTTGCTGACAAAAGACCACCAGTCAAAGGGAGGCCCAGTCACCGAGCCCGTCAATCCCACGTGTTCCATTCAGCAAAGGTCAATCAGATGGAAGGTCTCAGATGTAGATCTCCAGGAAGATAAGCATGCCAGGCTGAAACAAGACTCCAGAGAAATCAAGGGACAGCATTATTTGGATATTTGCTGCATGGCTTGTTTAAGAATTTTTAAAATGTGCTTTATCCATATTCAAACCCAGTATAAACTAAAGTGAAGAGCATGATCTCCGTGGGAAAAGGGCATGGAAATAATATCTGTGCACCTGCCTACAGATCTGTGCAAGCAATTTCAAAACAGACAGCTACTGCTAATCTATTATTGTTTCCATGCAGATATTTATATAAATCCTCCTCTTGTAAAATGCCACATACCCTGCTTAGCTTTGAAGCAGCACAACTTCAGCTTATGTAAATAAAACTTCAGAGTTTTAGGGATCTGGATGTAGCACAGCTGTGTTAGAATTCTCTCTTAGTTATAAAATCATTACTTCAAAAGGATATATGATCCTAATAGTGTTTGTAACTTTTTTACTGACTCGTAAGCATTTTCTGCTTGATTTCTGCTTTAAGAAAATCTAAAAATGCAGTCTGAAGAGGAGCCACAAACCTATCTTATCAATCCATTATACCTGGCAATTTCAGCTCCAGTCGCTGGCACACATGCTGTGTGTGTGTGAGTGCACACACGTGTGTCCATCCACACAGGCATCCTTCCATTTCCTTCCCTTGACCGGCGCATTTTGGAATGATATTTTAATTTATTATTCCGAAAGGGATGGCAACTGGTTTTTAATGGGTACAGAATGGTGACTCACAACACTGTCCCAGATGCTGTCACCGCCTCTATGAGAGCAGATTTGCAACATCTTGTCACAGGCACACATCAGTGCTCCTGCCTGCTGCCTTCATCCCAGAGGACAGCCTAACACCTGCTGCTGGCAGCGTGCCGGCCCCTCGGGGAACAAATGTTCCCTTGCTGCTGGGTGACAGGACAGGACAGACTCCAGATTTCAAGTGAACTGGCTAAAGGCACCCTAGGGCTCGGTGCACCCACCCCAGCACCCAGATGGTTGCCATTTCTGTAGGAATATTAGAGAGTGAGTGGCATGCCTATAGCTGTCTCCTATAAATAAAGAGCAAGAATAAAATCAGCAGCACCCTGGATGGTAGGATTTCTAGCATTATCTGTAGTTCTTAGGGAAAAAAAAAACCCCACACGTTTCAATATTGTACTGCTGGAGTAATATGTGCATTTATTCACATTAAGAACTTAGAAGAGTGTGTTAAAGAGGGTTTTTTTTGCATCAAATTAGAAGGATGTGCTTCACTCCTCTTTGACCTTATGTAATTTACAAATCCTAGACAAAATAGACACCGGTGTTATTTTTCACAGGGTGGTCAGCTGCCATACCATTGTGTTGCCAGATGTACTGTGTTAAGATATGAGGGGGAAAAAAAGTGGATAAATATATTTTGCAAGTGTTTCTTTTAAGTGTATTTTTCAAGACACCTATCCCAGAGTTTTAAAATAACGAGTATTATGCCCTTGCTCTGGAGAGCCCAAGTTTCTCTCTCAGGTCAGGGAGAACTTAAAGGACTCCTGGCTTGGAATAAGCAGCTCAGCACATTTCAGAATCAGGTGCCTCAGTATGTGATGCATTTGTTTCCATTTATTACCATTCCACGTCCAGTGGGGTGATAATGGGAGTGTTAGGATGTCTTCAGTTCACGTGGATTGAATAGCAGCCTAATAAAGATGAGGGTGGCAGTTTTTTCAGCTATTATACTCAAATTGCAAATAAGACCATTTTTATTCTCTGCTTTTGAAAAGGTTTTTTGTCCACATCAGTCCCTAAAGCTTAGATCAAATCCTTGTCCTGTTTCTGAGAGAGGTGCAATCCAGGCTGCAGTGCATCACTATTGCAGCTACTGCAGCACAGTTTTCACACTATTGCATTTCAGTCTGTACCCAGGAATTTGCTCCTGTGGAACCAAGAAAAAGAAGATTGATCATATAATTATAGGTGGGTGGCTTGATCCAAAACCCTCTAGATTGTTTCAGTTTAATTCAATGTGGTTTAAATCAGTGTGCAGTGGAGCAAAACTCAGGTGATATTTCACTTTCACTGCAGCATGCTGCACTTCTCTGCAACGTATCAATCTAATACACTGAGAGACACCCTGAACCACCAGCAGGAGAATTCTGGGTGCCTTTCAGCAGATAATTCCCTCCCTTCCTCTCATTAGAGAGGTTAATGGTGGGGATATAACCCTGTAAATTGTTAGGAAAGAACAGCATCACACAAACAGCACCAGCACCCTGTGGTTCTTAGGAAGGATGTTCCTATGTTATTCTTTCTGGTGGTCTCTAAGTGATGTTTCCAGGTAATGCCAGTTCATAAAAACCTCTCTGCTACTGATCCCACAGTTGGCCCTGGGCAAATCACATTGGTTCTCTTTGTCCCCTAACTGTGTCTGTAAAATGATGCTAATAATATCCACAGCAGAGAGATGGTGGGAGAATTCCCTTGCCTGCAGAGGACTTTGAAGATGAAAAGGTTTTATTGCAGTGTTACATATTGCCACTATTATTATGAAAGATTAAGAGAGCATTCTGCCCTCAGATGGCCACGTGCAGCTGCTGCCATGCCTCTTGTTCACACGAGGAGCTGTGCAATGGTGCAGACAAATCCAGAGGCTGGAGGTTCAGCAAGTCACCTGCACTGGAGCAAAGACAAGGGTTTAGTGTGCAGATGGCAGGCAGGCAAATTTGGTATCATCACAATTCAGAGGTGCTTGTAAAGCATTTGTGTTGAGTGAACTCTTTTCAGCTCCTATTTCTGCAGTGATACTATCCACAGTGAGAAAAACTGGAATGAGAGAGCAGGAAAAATATTTATTATAAATATTCAGAGAAATCTCTCCCAGTGACAGAGACCTGGAAGTGATTCAGAGATCAGGCTTGGCTCTCATACCACATTTGGGGCATGCTGCATGAATCCTCTCTTGCAAAGCTTCCTTGTCATCTGTGGAGCATCCTGGATCCTAATGCAGGGAATGACCCCCAAAGGTTTGATGAAATCTTTTTGAAATCAAAGGTTTGATGAATTCTTAAATCCAGAATTTCTGTTCAAACTGAAAAAAATTACTGAGGCCTTCTTAGCACTCAAACATTGCATTCTATTTTGACAGTGTTAAAAGCATTTTTTTTCACTATCCTGCACAGAGACTTTAGAGAGGATTTACAAGCTGATCTTTCTGACTGTGACATGGCACTCCTGTGAAATTCAATTGCAGTTCTATAGTCACTGCCTTCAACTAGCTTGCCAGGTGTAATGGCACTAACATTTGGTCTAATGAGTAGAAACTTAGCCTTGGACTCAAATAAAAATTGAAATGAGTGTCTCCCTAAATGGATTGTCATCTTTCACTGTTCAGTATAGACCCTATTATTTTAACTCCCTTTTTCTTTGGCTGAGTCAATACACTTGCAAAAGAGGGATCATCTGATTTCAGAAACAGAATAAAGAAAGCTGCCACTCAGTTGTTGTTTTAAAGACAGTGTTGGCAAATAGCAGAGATGCTTCTTTTACCAGGGAAAGCTGCAGTTACTGAATTCTGTTCATGCTGTGAAGTGAGCAGAAATGAGTCTGATCCGTTCAAGAAGCAGGGTTTCAGATGTCAAAGAAAGAAACAAGTTCCTGCAGTTAACAATACCATTTTTAAGGCCAAGAATCAGTAACACGGGATAGATGCACTTCAAAATCTTATGGCTTATGATCTGAAAACTCAATGTTACTAGTGAAGAGCTCAGCATTGAGATAAGGAAAGCCAAAGAGTGTGGGCCAAACTGACTGACAGAGCAAGCTACTGTCTGAGCAGCTGCCTAAGTGCTTAATGGGCTCTCCTTGCTTTTGAAAGTTTAAGATAAAAAACAAGGGGGGAAAAAACCCTCTTTCATTAAGGCTCTGTTGCCCTGGATAACTGAGGACAGATTCTGGGTGGTCCCCATAACATTTCTTTTTAACTTGATAGCCAGACTTATGGGTACTTCTCCAACAGTTGTAGGGGATGAAATGACACTTGGTTGTTGTTTTTTTGTTAATGGAAGGAATGAAAGGAACATGTAGATCTCTATACAACAGCCTTTGAAATCATCACTATTGGGCTTGCCTGCATGTTCTACACAAGATTATGTATTGGCATGGTCAGGCTAAACAGCTGGTCCTGGTGACCTGGGATGCCTCCCTTGAGCACAGCAGATCATTCAGGATGGAGTGTTCAGGAAGCCACTGCTAAATGCAAAGATATTTAACAGCAGTAAAATGTGACCTGCTTATCTGGATAAGAAATCTACTAAAACAAAAGGGGATGTTTCTTGCTGTTCCTTTTAAATATCCATGATGTATCTGACATCATTTCCTTCTTTGCAAAAGCTATTCCTAAGTAGGAAATCTTTGGGTTCCTGACTGCTAAAGTTCTGAGCTTGTTCTTGCCTCCTCTTCATGGTCCAGCTGTACTGTCACTGTGCTCCCCACCACTTCTTACCACTCCTTCACTAGATCTTCCCTTTCCAAAGATCTGGTTTTGATGGTTTCCCAAAATATGATTTCTAATAAGAACTGTAGATGTATCCAAGAAAACAAATGTTACTTGGACAGAAATGTGATTCTGCTTTCACCTGAAGTCATTAAAAACCTCCATGCAGCCAATAATGACTGTTCCACAGCTTGAGATAGTTTGACATTTTCCAACCCAGTTATTATTCAACCAAGAGATAGGTCTCAGAGAAATCATGAGTTCATCATGGAAAACTTACAATCAGTAAAGTAGAATCAAAAGAAGCAAGTTATCATTAATTATTTGCTCAGTTCTAGGTGACAGTCAAAGCAAGAAAGACTATACTTCTTGTAGTTTCTTTATTCTAGCAGAAAACAGTCCTTGAGAAACATTGATTGTCAGTGTTCATAAGAACATAAACCTTTCTGCATGTTTGATCCACCTAACCCAGCAACCTCCCTGTTGAGAGTCAGAAGTGAATTATTAAGGGTAGAGTATAAAAGCAGCACTAGACTGACCTTCCCCTTCTATAATCATTTGGATTTTCAGCAATCAGTTGTTTAAGAGCTCAAGGCTCAGCTGGATCATCCTGTCTAATGGCTATCAGTAGTTATATTCTCCATAAATTTGTTTAACTCCTTTTTTCTATCATCAGATTTATTATTCTTCAGACCACTGATGGGGTTTAGGATTGGATCACTTCAAGAGCATACTATACATTATTTATATTCAAAACATTTAATGTCTCCCTCAACCATCCAGCTTTACTTGTTCTAAGATTATATATGAGGTTGATATTCCTGCTTGAATAAACATACAGTTACCAGTTAACAGAAATAGCATCTTAACTGCTTGAGTGCAATTTCCCAGTGACCCCTAATAACAATTGATCTAGGCTATCTGCAGGCTCCAGCTCATTGTGCAGTTGATCTCCATCCATGGCTCCACAGACACAGCAGCCAGAGAACAACCTACAAGAAGAGAGCTTAAAATTAAAGCAGAAATTTAAATGTCCTGGTGGTAAAAGAAAAGAAAAATAAAAATCTGGACACTTTGAAAACACAGAAGACTGAAATGAGAGCTGAGAATGACAGAGAGGGCAGGTAGTGACCCCATCCTAAAAGATGTACAACCCAGGCATTTGCTTTAAGTTCTCATGGAAAGCCTTTTAGACAAATTAATTAAGCAATAAGAGATGACAGGGTGTGAATCACTGGGTAATGATTTACGCCCATTGTGTTGTTAGGCAGGAGGCCAAAGGCCGAGTGCTGTCAAATCACCCAGGTGTAAATTACCATTTGATAATTTGAGCCCAGAGTGTGTTCTTGTAATTAGAAGGTGTTTTATAAGAAAAGTTTGCTCCTTAATTCCATTTTTTTTCACTTTCTCAGCTACATTTTAGAATTCTATCACTAAAACCCAAACATTTTTTTTTTTTGTTAGATTATTTCAGAGGCAACTAATATCCTGAGAGGCTTTAGATAACAAACCCTGTCATATACCACAATGCATAGCAAAGAATTCAATGCAGGCATGTCATCATGGTAATTTAATCACTGTGCCTTCATTCATAAAGCTAGTTACACACAAAGGGAGGTATTAGGGTTATAGGGCAATGTGCAATTTAAAATTAGTTAGAAGTTATATTCGGAGTTGATGAAGAAGAATGAGGCAGCTGAAGATGGTTTTCACTTTTCACACAAAACAGCACTAAAAAGATGAGATAATAACATGAAATCTCCCAAGTTGCAGCATCCAGACAGCTGTGGAAACCACAAAGAAAAAGCAACTCAGAACCTGATTATTCAAATGGAGGGAAGCAAAGTCCATCACGGGAATACAAAGAATACACAAATATACCAAGATGTGAACATTTCCAGCTTTGGCAGTGTTTACTGTGCTGCTTGTCAGAACCCAGGAGAAGACATCAGGGTCTACTTGTCTACTTACTCTGTTCCTCTGTGCTTCTTTCAGCCACACCCTACAACTGAGGAGAGGATATTGAAGTGGGAAGGTCTCCAGTTTGATTCAGTTTGCCATTCTTAGGTACAATTATTAGCCACATTACATGTACTGAAGAGAAAAAACATCTGGCATAGAAATGGATGTCATGACAGTCTCTTTCTCCCTCGTGTCTCATCTGTGGCTCCAACAAAGGGAAAATTATTTTACCAAATCCATCTATTGCTTCCTAAACATTAACTGTGGTCATAGTCCCATGCAACAGAATATTCTTAATGTTCTTGCATGACTAGATGACAAAAGCATTCACTGCAGAATTGCTAGCACTCAAATGATTGCCCACTGATAAAGCTCAGTGCCAGGGTGAAATGTCAAGGTCAGACAAAAGCACATCAAGCATTAGAGACATTGAGAAAGAGAATTATACTGAGCTGCTGCTTCATTGGTCAGCCAGGATTTCCAAATCATGTGAGTGATGCAACTGTAACAACAGAAGGTCTCTGATAAACTGCTCTAAAATCTGTTCTGATAAACTACTGGTCTTAAAATTCTTTTTCTGGAGTTTACTTCTAATGTTTGCTTCTTGATGACATATGCTTCTTTTTTGTTGTGATTCTTTTTTTTGCATCTATTTTTTTCCCCCTTGTTTTGTGTTGTCACAAAAGCTGCCACACATCCTCTTGCATTGATTTAATCAGAAGGATGCAGATAGTGTGATAGTTTCTGTTACCAGCCATCTAGCATACTATTAGTAGGTTAGGGTTTGGAAAATTGACAGAGAAGCAGATGTTGGGATTATTTAATGTAGCTTGAATACTATAATGATATACAGTTGTCAGAAGCTTCTCTTTTCTTATTTTAGAAGGATGATTATTTTGTGGAGGAAATGGCTCAACTTTTTACAAGCCAGAGGGGAGAGAAAAATAAAATGAAAGACCTGAGGAAAAATTCTAAGGAAGGAGTGATGAATGTTCAGTTGGTGCCTAAAAGCCTGGGCAAAACAAGTGCAATTTATGAAACTGTTCTAAGGGAATAATCCTGGCTCTGCCTGTTTCCCTCTCAGATACATATTTAATGGAATAAGGGAAAATAAATCTATAGTCTCATGACTTGCACATCTTCAGTCTGCTGTAAAGTGTGACAGGAAGGAGGCACCATTTTTGTCAGATGCAGGTTAATAATGTAACATGCAGAGGTTTCTCCCTTTCTAGGGAGAAGGCAGTGAGTTTGCTAATAAAGAATTTGGCCATGCTTGGTGTGTCTTCATTCCCTTTTAGCTATGCTTGTCAGTCACAGTGGGGAAGAAAGATCTAGCTGATGGCCAAAGGACAAAGGTCACAAGAAGTTTATTTCCATTTTTTTTTCTCATATTTAGTGTCTTACTATTGGACTTTTCAATATGAAATAACAACATCAAAGGGATTTTTAATTGCTTGTCTGCTTGCTTTGTTTTCTGGCCACCTGCTCAAATTACATTGTAGGAAGAACCTGAGGGACAGTGGAAAATACTGTGAAAAGGAGTGCTTAGATGGATACCTCTAGGAATTAATATCCATTACTACATTTCTTTACCTCTAATTCCTTTTTCCTACCTATTTCATCACTGCATGTTAGTGCCAGATGTGGCTAAGAATTCTATACCTGGTAAGACAATTATTTTTGGTCCCCATCACTATAATTTATGATTAAATAGTTCAGGCACCCATGTCCTTCTGGAGGTGAAATAAGTCTCAAAAATGAGTAGTGGGGAAGCCAGTGTCTCCATTTCTTTTTATCCAACATTCATGAGCAGGTCTTGATACTTTTACTGTTGATTTCTGTGGGAACACTGTCTTGAGTGGAAAAAAAATGGAGAAAGCAGAGTTGTCAGTGGGTTGGTGTGGAAGTTCACTGAGAGCAAAGCAGAGAGGAATTTCCCAGACATTCACACATGAGCACACATCTGCAGAGAGATCCTTCACATGGCTTCCAAAACTCTCTTAACAAAACAGAAAAGATGAATTTTAGTCTTTAAAAAGCACATGAAAACAGTTATGAATAGAGCAACTTGCACAAGGTGATACAGTCAAGTAACTCCCTAGGAAATTTGCAAAGATCTTTATTATTAATATCAAATATGTTCGTTTTTTGTTAAAAGTATAAATCTCCATAATGAAATAGAGTTCATCACCTCCAGATTTATACTCCTAGCAGGGGTTTAGATCTTTATGGATGTCTTCCAAAAATCTAATAGCTAATAAAGAAGTACTGATCTAATAAAATCAACAGGTAGTTGATGCAATATTTGAATTTAGACTACGTTTTTTAATTGTAGGGTTAGAACATGTAATATATAGAACTGCCTCTGGACATTCATCAGAAATATCTCCTTTTCATTTCCTTACTGAGCCATTGGTTTCTAGCTAGTATTACTTAATTCAAAGGCAACTGGAAAATGATGTATCTGATAGTGAAACTGTTTTCATTAAGATATTTAAGAACAAGAGCATGCATTTTTTTCTGTGCAGCTTTAATCAAAAAGCACTGTTCATTGTGTTTAAAACAACAGTGGTTATTGCCAGTACTACCATAAAATGATTAGGTTAATCCACTGATGGAAATACATATTCTTTCTTCTCTTGACTTTTTATTTATTATAAAATATGAATTTCATGGGTGTTATTGACAATGAAGAGCAAAGAAAAGAGAGTCAGCTGACTAGCATGCTCCAACAGAAGCATGTTGTTAGCATTCAGCTATGCCCAGACATTCTTAGAAGTAAAAAACCTTAGGTGTTATCCAAAGATTCAGATGAAAAATCTAGATCCAAGCCTTCCTCACCCTGGGGAAAACCATTTCAAACTCCCGTGTAATAGCCTAGTCCCAGGCTTCAAATTCAGATTAATCCAGGTTATTAAAGTAATTATGATCTGAGTCTTAACTTTGCAATTATGGTCCAGTTTAGTAACATTTGGTAACTTCATAACATCCAAGTGCTGCTAAAAGTGACAAACCTGGAAATGCTAACAGAGTCTTGCAGGGCTTGTCAGGAAAGCTTCTAGGATTTACAGATCATTATTACAAGAGACAAACCACAAGGAGTGGGCATTTGAAAGAGCTGAGAAGTGCTAGTGTAGTTTTATGTGATTAAACTACTCACCAGAAGAATGGGAAAGAACTACCTGCCAAAGTAGCAGACAGGGACTCAGGCTACAGAGAAATTAACTGGGATCACTTCAGACAGATTATTTTATCCTTGAGGGAGATGTGCAGGAAAACTGGATTCTGAGATTATTCTTTTCCTTGGAGAACTACCCAGAATGATGGGATGGCATTCAGTGTAATATAACCAGGAACAGTAATTGAGCATTTTTATACACAGAACAGATCTGTACCAGGAAACACTAAGGACACCAATCAGTAAGATACAATTACTGTTCCTTCACCTACCAGTTCATTTTATAGCTGAACTGGTGTCAGGATTCTGTCTGGCTGCTGCACTGGCCTCAAAATACAGCCCAGCTCCCTTCAACTACTTGCAAGCAATTCAGACATAGAATATTTTGGGGATCATAAATGAGCAACATCAATTCCCAGGGTAAGGCAAGTCTATTTCACAAGTTACTTTATGGACCATATGGTTATACTTGGTTACATTCAGTCACATAGCATCACATAAAGCAACTTAATCCAGTATATTCAGATACCATGCAATGCAAATGGAGCATCATTTCCAAGCTTTAGAGGAGCCTTGTCTTTTCCCCTGGGGAGCATAGAGTAGACTCTAGTTTTAAGTCAAATTTCCCATAAACTTCTAACACTCCAGACTTTCAAAAAAGCACATCAGCCTCCAAGTTGGTGTGATGCAACTTATTATCTCTGTGCCTGAGCATAAAAAAGGCATTATGGTGTTCTTCTAAAAGCATGCTGGAAATAGAAAATGAAATTCCAACCAGGAAAGAGAAGAAGTCAGAATTAGTTTAGATTTTCAGTACGGTCTTTGCCAAAAGCAGCAGAGCATCCCCGAGGCCTCCTTAGCCAGTGTGTTGAGCTGCAGCCTTCTGGAAACAGCAGGCTCAAAGGTTGCTAAGCCAGACTTTCCCTTAGATGATGTTGAGGCTTATAACTAGAACATTTTAATACTATACAGGGAAGTAGCTCTCAGTCTCAAATATGGCAGATATTGTGTGTAATTATAGTGTGAACAAGACAGAAAGCATTGCTCGAGAGGCAAGGCAAGAGTTAATCAACACGCACTCAAAGGTAGGATTCAGTCCCGGGCTAACAACCCTCCAAACAACTTTCCATTGTTCCCAGCTCTGCTAAGCTCCCGGGGTAAAGTACTTTTTTGGCTGTTGATGTCAGGAATGCTATCACTTCTGTGATATAATTTGGGTTTCTGTGTAATTACATCCTGGCAGAAGCATATTTCTAATAGCAGCAGCAGAATTTTCTGTTTAAAATGCATTGTTGACTTTACCCTGGAATGCTGGGTTTGGTTACATCCCCCCTCCCTGCAGAGCTCCCCGTGCATCCCCGAGCACAATCGTGGTATTATGCACTACCTTGGCCTCCAGGTCATGAACTACAATTATCTCTTTTCATGGCAACAATCTTTATAACCTAGAAACTACTCCCAGGGACAACATTATAAAGAAGGATTGGCATGTGCATAAATAAAGATGAATAGATATTGGCACTCCACGGAGTTTTTGCCATTGATGATGGGATGTTGATTAATGCCATAATCACTATCTCCCCTCGTAAGCGATAGCGGCATTTTGTGCTGGCTTCACTTTGCTGTCTTCACATCTGCTGCTTTCTCTCCAGTCCCTGGCTCTTGTCACCCATCTGATTCAGCCTCCTAGCACGATGACAAAAGTCACAATGTTTGGTTGCCAGCGAGAACGTTTCAGAGGAACAATTTTGAATCTGATTGTTCTCGACGAACATGCTGCTCCAACGGATTATAGCACTTCTCCGTGCACTTGCTTTTTGCTAGGTCCATCTGTCTGCTCTCCAAGCTGTGCTCCTAAGATTTGACATTTCAGGCAGTTCTGATTCTGTTTCCTCTCATTCCCTTGCGGTTTTTAAGAACAAAAATCCTGTCAGGAAGGTTATTTGGGGAGTAGTAATCCAAAAGTGTGATTATTATTAGCACTCTTTCAAGCTATTAACCACGATGATTTGTGTTTCCTTGATGTTACTAGTGAATCTATCTCCAGCTCATCTACAAGGCAGATGAGTAAGTAGCACCTGCACTGCATGTAAGTAACTTGAATCCAGGAATCAGACATTCAATAATCCACAGAAAGAGTTTCTGAACCCTAGCAGCACTAATTACAACAATATTCCCCACGCTCATTAGATCAATTATTTGAAAGCTCACCTGTACTTTCTCTAGGCTGCTCACCTGCCTTTACAGGTAATGAATGACTTGTGAGATGCAGCTGCACTTCCACAGATGTGGCCACACAGTCCTCACAGAACATGCTCAGAATTGCTGGGGAGATTGCTCTGCAGAAAGAGGACGATGCTAGAAATGTATGTCACAGTGAAGCAATTCATTTCCATGCATTGTCATTTTATGCAACATATGTTCATTTTTTAAATACTTGCCTTGCCAGAAGCTAAGGAACCAGCCATAAAGATAAACTAAACCAGACAATGTCTGGTAAAGTTTAGAGTAAAAATTGCTGCAAGTCCTGCTGCCCTGTTCTTCTTCTCCTCCTGTACCATTGAAAAAATATATATATAGTCACATCAAGTTGATTAGTTTTGTCCAAACACACTAGATTAAAATTACTCAGTACTGGTAGCTGGGAAATCTTCTGATTGCTTGAGAAAAAAAATGCTTGAGGGGAGCTTGTTACCAACACCAGCACCAGCTTTCTCTATAAGAATGTCCAGTGAGGCTTATGGAGATTTTGTGTATCTGGAGTATCTGGAACAAGTTGAACTAATGGACTTTGTCCCTTTGGTCCCTCCTGCTGTGGGCATGACTTCCAAAAACCTGCAATATTCCTAAATGCCACGGGTTTCTTCTTGTAAGAGAGTACCTAGGAGCAGGAGGGGAGTAAAACAATAGAAAAGAGGTGTACATGTATGAAGCCAGCAAAAATTAACCTGTTTTTTTCAGTTGTACAGGATGAAGGAGAAAAAGCTGGACCCTGTAAATATAGTTGCTCAATGAATATCAACTTATAAAGAACATCATTTCCTTTTCTACATAGAAAGATTGTTTTTGTTGTTTATTTCCTAAACAAAGGCATGCATTGGATACATAATAGCAGGTCAATTACAGTACTTAGGAAATCTTTCAAAGACAGGTAATTTCCTAAAAGAAGTAGAGGTTATACAGATATTAATATTTCTCTTTATTTGGGTGTTGGCAGAAGGAAGCAGAGATATGGCAACCCAGCAGTTCTGCTTCTCTGCAGATTGATTCCTTGGTGTGTGGTTGTTAGCCTTCCATTTTTTATGTCCTAATACAATAACATGGCATGTGGACAATGAACCCAACTCTTCAATCTTGTTTTTCTAAAAAGCCTATAGACCCATGTCAACCTGCTGGCTGCATGAAGTGGCCCCTTACTGTGAGCCCACAGAACATTAATGTCTAAAGAGGGAATTCATCATCCTTGGGATTTGCCTGAAGCTTTGGCCACATGCAGATTGAGGGGAAAAAAACTACAGCAAAAATCCTCAAGGTGTGTTTAAGTAGATGTTAGCACAGGGAATTAGTGACACTGAGAAGGACTCCCATAGGGTGGATAAAGAGCAAATCCCTTTTAACATTTGCTACCTGCAATTCAGGGGGGTCAGCAAACAAGTGTGTCCTCTCCATGATAAATGAGAACAGCAGAATAAGTAATATTTTACTTTCTGTTTGCACCAGAGAAGAGTAAGTGCCTTGGAAGGACTCCTCAAAATCTGGAAAATAATGAACAGTTTAATCAGAAAGGGGTGAAATGCAGAGAAGAACTAACACAGTAAGAAAACCAAGTTTGTCTAGTACAGGAGGGAGCATGATATGCTCCCAACATTTGACAAATGAGCCAGGAGCTGCTGTGTCCTCATGCCTTTCCATTTTTATAACTGCATACCCACAGTGAATATAATTTTATGTAGAAAGAACTGCCTCTGACAGATACAAAATTAACACCAGCTTCAGTGCTGATTTACACACAAGAGAAACTACAGTTCCCACCGAGGTCTGCTGCCCCTTTAAAGAATTCTGTTTTAATGCCTGAAGTTCAGGGAATCTTTATCTGAAGAATGATCTTCACTGAAAAAATAACAATTCAACAGAGCTGACTTGAACACACAGTTATGTCCAAAGATAATCAGGAATTCATCCCCTATTCCCACTATTCCCGGATAAAAGCAGAAAATAATTCCATTCCTGCTCACTCTTATGGTGAAATGCCAAGGGGAGTCTCAGTCCATAATACCACTGAGCCCAGTGACAGACTACATAGGTGAGCTAGAGCTGAGCTTAGCTCTGCATGTCTGTGTGGCAGCAGAGGTGACAAGAGAACACCATGTGCAGTAAGGCAGCCAAAGAGCAACGACAGCAGGCATGATGGTAGCTGCAAAGTGCCAGCAGACTCAGCTTTGGAACAGATTTGCCAGGGCTGCCACACCATGTGATGACACAGATTCCATGCTGAATGCACAGTGACATGGAAAATGTCTCCTAGTGGTGTCCAGGCTTCACCAGTTAACTCCTCTAATAGCTCCTCTCCCCTGACTTTGTGCTGTCTCACCAGCTGCTGTGCATCTCCTGTTCAGAAGGAGACACTGGCAAAGTGGAAGCATCATTAGGGAAAAGCAACAACATATGGATGGAAGAAGGGGGGTGTTTTAAATAACCAGCATGCTTGTGTTTGTGCTCAGCACACACAGGGAGCACCAACTTTGTTACTGTGCTCACTTTGCTCTTGGTATCTTTTCATCCCGAGTACCAAGCACTCTGAGGGATGCAAAAGCCAATGCACCAAGCACAGGGTCAGCTCCACTTGGCAATGCAAAGAAACTGTAGGGCTGAGAAAATTCCTGTTTTGTGAAGGGCCAGTTCAGCTGCACAGCCTTACACTTCACTCCTGGGCTGAAGATTTTCACCTGATGACATCATGAGCTATGACTTCTGAACAGCCTCTTGAAGACTGTGACATCCAGCTCAAACTGCCTTTTTTTATCTAAAACCTGTGACCTAAGAAACCTGGTTGTGTAGGTCTGGCTTCTGTATAAAAGTCATTTAAAAGTAAATTAAGCATTTCTTTTGCACACTGCTCTCGGGTTTGGCCCTCCTGATAGGTTGGGAGGCAGCATGTGAATCCTGCTGCTCTCTGTTCTGCCAGTTGTGGAACCCTTAGGAAGATACTGGGATGATGAAGACTGCCAAATTGCACTGTATTTTGCTTTTCCTAGGGCCTGTAGCATGTTCAGTGTCTCCAGGCTGTCATGAGCCCAAATTCATAAGGTTTTATGATCTCCAATTCATGTGCAAACAGCACACAATTTATTTAGGCCACACTAAATTAAAGGCTTTTAACAGTTTATTAGCATTTCTCTCAAGCCTTTGGTTTATAAGTGAGATAAGGATGTATTCCTACATTCTGCCTCACACCTGCCTATTATGTGTTTCATTATTAAAAGCTTTAATTCATAAAATCTCCCAAGAGAGGCATACCTTAGAGAGAACTGAAATCAGGCAGTCATAACCTATCCAATTTAATGTTTCATAAGAAGGAAGCTTTAGGATTCCAGATGGTATAGTAAAAAATCACCAGGTACATCAACATAACAATGCATTGAAAAAAACAACCCAAAACAAAACGTCACAGTGATGTTTGTGATGCCTGGATGCACACTAAATTTCTCAAGATTTTCTATGCTGCCCTTACCAATGTGACAGGATCAGGGAGAAATCCCTGTAGTTCAGCAAAATGGTGAATTTTCTCCCCTAAGGGCTTTCATCTGACAACCTCATCAAGTTTAGAAGTACACACAGAAGCACACTCCTTCCTCATGTGTCAGTAGATCTGTGTTAGCACAAGCTCCAGGTCCAGTGGATGGTGAGGAACTGCCATTTCTATGATGGATGCCACTCCCTGGGGTGCATCTGACCACCATGGTAAGGGATGAGGCACAGTGTGGCATGATGCCCAAACTAGTAAGAATTATTATCATGATGGTTCTTCATTAAACATGTCAAGAAATGGTGGAAGGGAGAACAGGAGGAGATGGAGGAAGGCTAATTGGGTCATGCTGAGAAAGGAGATTATGGTATGGTGATTGTAATAGAGAGTGTGTCCAAAGAAGGGTCTAGGGCACAGGTCTCCATCCCTAGAGTGATTGAAAAGACATAGAGAAGTGGTGCAGAGGGACACTTAGTGGTGG
The DNA here is from genome assembly GCA_025447755.1 of Corythornis vintsioides. Taxonomy (NCBI): domain Eukaryota; kingdom Metazoa; phylum Chordata; class Aves; order Coraciiformes; family Alcedinidae; genus Corythornis; species Corythornis vintsioides. Next base: position 118,827 of record JAOEGS010009879.1, on the reverse strand, counting down.
TCTTGGCCACACTGGGTTAATGGTCACACTTGATGATTTAAAAGGTCTTTTTGACCAAAAGGATTCTGTGATTCTATCCTATCACACCCAGCCTGCACATTTGCTTTAGGCTTGTATGTATTCAGATTATGACATGAATCCAAAGGGCAGAAGATTTCATTTTCCATTGCCTGGCACTTTGTTTAACATTTGCCTGTTCTACAAAAGAAAGGGAAAAAATGAATATAAAATACTGCTCAGAAAATGGGCTTGGGTTTAATCTGACTGCACTTTAGCAGAAAAGCCTCAATAGTGTTATTTTTCCAGAGTTATCCTTGCGTGACAGCAGCAGAAGGATGTGACCCTCTTTTGTCCTTGCTCTACTTACGTGTAGCTTATGGTCTCACCAAGCCCACCCCAGGCCTGTGCTCTGCCTATCCCTGCAGGTCAAAACATCCATTTTGGCAATTCAGCTGCCCTCCCTGCCATTTGGAAGGGGTGAGGTGGAGACAGCTGGCAGTTAGGGGAGCACTAGGAAGCATATGGTATCTCTGTGTAGTGTTGTCCAAGAGCTTGTAGGACAATCATCTGCTTGCTCCACTGATTTCTAATACGTATAGCTCTTTTCTTTTTGCCTTTTCTCCTAAGTCCCCACGACAGCCATTGCTTCAGCAAGGGTCATTTTAGAAGAAACTCCATGTTTTGGAAGTTGCTTTCCATGAAATAAAATCAAATTTAAAATTATTCTGCTCCTATAAATGACTACAGAGGAAATAGGGTGACTGATGAATATAGATAAGTGGCCAGAAACAGTTTTTCAGAGACCAAAAGGGACAATAAAATGCTAGAAGAGAGCATCTTAAAGAATTTCATAGCTGGGCATTTGCAGCTTGTGTTTGTAACATGGCAGCTGGTCAGAGGGTTAAAAAAATATGTGGCCGTGCAACGTTGGCTGAGATCCTGCCTGATCTTGAGAGTTAGACACAGCCAAGCCCTGTAGTGTTGGATGGGAACCTGCCAAGGAAAATCCAGTGATTCACCAAGTGGCATTCTTCCTGCAGGACTGCAGCAGCCCCAGTGCCAGCAGGGTGCTTGGGGACAGTTTCTTTGGTGGCAGGGCTGTTTTAATAGATGTAAACTTGCCTAAAATTCTAGTGTTTGCACAAAAATAGGGAAGTTTTGGTAATTCCTGTTTTGTCTTCCCACCCTCTGCTTTCCATTGTGTGGGGCTTGCTGCCTGTGGATTCTCTTGGCTGACTGTGGTCATCACTACAATAAAACTACCAGATTCTTTCAAGGAGGTGGCTGCATTTCTGTAGTAAATTCTGTTTATATACACTGCCCACAAAACATCTCTAACATTTGATGAAGTGTGTAATCAGAAGCTTGTGCCTGTGTAAAGACATTTCAAATACTCTCTAGCAAGAGACAGTAATTTGGGAAGCTCCTTACACAGTTCTGTGATACAATTTCTCTCCCTTCTCTGCTGCAGTCATTTATTCCAGCCCCTGAGCTGCATCACATTACTGTAATATTTGTGTGGGCTGCTTTCTAAACCAGATCAATAAGCTGACTTGGACTGAAAAACCCTCTAAAAGGGGATATTTTTTCACTCAGATCAAATTTGAAGTGCAGCCATCCAATCAGCTTCATTAGGACAACTGTGGAGGGGCCTAGAAGTGGTGGAGCAGAGGGGCAGGAAACCTTCAAGGGGTTTCTACACCAGAAGAAACAGTCTGCACTTTTTTTTTTTACCATTTTCATGAGCCTATGTTTAGTTTTGAAGTTTAGCTACTAAAAGTGAATCTCCATTCTTTGTGTACCTAAGTTTCCACTATTAATTAGGAGTTTGGAGAATATAAAGGATAAACAAAGTGCTTTTGGATCCTTGGATTGTAATTGTGTCCTGTAATACTCTGTATGAGGCACGAAAGGGAGTACATAACTGAACATATTTGCAGAGGTCAAGCTGCAATTTTTGTTATTTCACTTCACAGTTTCCATTTGAAATAAGATTCCATGACACATCTAAATCATTATACACAAGAGTCTATTCTAATAGTAGTAGGCTCATAAAAAATAACAAGACCAAATGATAACTGTCTCCTGACCCATACATGTATTTACAATAGAAGTACTTTAATAAAGGTAGCTACATCCTCTAGATCCCCAGACCTTTATTTGAACTCTGCTGTAGCATAATTGACTGACAGAATTAGAGAGTCTATTAAGACCTGGAACTGAACTTTTTCAGTAGGCTCAGCTTCACTCACATCACTCATAATATTAGCAAGAATCTGTGACAATCATATTAAAATGTTGCCATCCTGACATAGATTAACAGAGTATGCAATTATATTTAAATGCTGTAATTGGAACTTGCTGTTAAGTGCCTACTGTCACTTCTCAGTTCCCCTTAAGGCAAGTAAAGCTCTTCTTCCTTTGCTCTAGAAATTTAATGCCATATTCTGCACACAGAAAGAGCTGGTATTTCATCAAGAGCACTTTATTTGCCACAAATGCAGTGAAAACACAGGCCTTGGGAGCCCTGCAGGACAGAAATCCATGCTAGAGGATTGTTAAAAACCAAACATCTTCGTGCCATTATATGCTTATGGGAACCACCTGAGTCTCTGGGCTTGATTAGTTTCTTAACCTGAAAGCTGGTGGGAGCTTGACCTTTTGTACCCAGCATTATTAGGACTAAAGCTGCTGCAGGTGAAGGCAGGGCCTGCTGGACCTCATGATCCTAATGAGATTTTTTAAGGCCTGTGAATGTCTCCATCTGCTTTTCAGAGCCTCAGTTCAGGAGCAGAGCAGCTCTGGGTTCTGGTGGGACAACAGAGATCCCTGTGGCACCTTCTCAGCAGAGCCAGGACTGCAGATGGGGTATGTACCAATGGAGTTTCTTCTTTGTGCTTTTACAATGATGTTGGATGGGAAATGTGGAAGGAGATGGTGATGGAAGTTCTTTGTGTGCCTCTCTGGGAGGCCCCTCCTCTGAGTGTCCTGCAGCTTTCTGTGAGTGAGACAGTGCTGGCTGGTGGTCAGCAGTCACTACTGAGGTGGTTTGTTAGATTTAGTCAGAATTTGTGGATCCAGAGTTGTGATCCAGTTGCTTGTTTGGCTGTGTTGTGTCAGTGTTGTGCCTGGCAGGGTTAAACAATAGCAAGGTGGGAAACTTTGGACAAGTCTCTTGCTTCTTATGGATGCAGATCAACTGAAGCTGGATTTCTAACCTGATTGTTTATGCACTGCTTTTCCTTCGTGTCTGCTGCTGAAATGACCTAGACTTGAACTCTCCCAAGAATGGGAAAGTGCTTTTGTGCTGTCTCTGTGCTCCCACAGCCCTAGAGATAGTAGCTACTAGCTGTGGTAGCCAGTGTGTGTGTGTTGGTTGTGCATAAACCTCCAGTGGTGACTTCTGATCGCTGGAAAGTTAGTTTAACTAAGTCCTTTTGTACTAAAAGCAGTTGTCAGAGTGTTAATTTTGAGGTGTTCTCAAAAAGGCTGACTAGAAATGAGAAGGTAGAGGGGTTTTGATGTTATTGAGACTATTACTTTATTGTGGAATTTAGTATTATACAGACTGGGGTGCAATTTGAGATGCATTTGCAATAGTGCTGCTTTTCTATATTTTGCACTTGTCTTTCTATGTTTTTGTGCTTGTGGTATTTCTATGTGATGTCTAGAGGCTTGCAGATGTTTTAAAAAACAATGGTTTTAAAGCTATATATTGGTGGTGCACAGAAGACTAAAATCTGGGCTTTGCACTGCATTGTACAAAAATCCATCTGTGTTTTCCTCTGAGCAATGAACTAAAAACCAGCACACCCAGATGCTGCAGAGGGCCCTTGGCTCCTCCACAAAACTTGGTCTTAAATAATGTGTTTGCAGCATGGCAAGTGCTAGAACCCCACATGGTGACCTACATGGCATTGGCTGGAGCTGTTCTTGTGAACCCAATCCAACAAAAGCAGCTGTCTCTAAGCTAGTAGAGTTGCAAAAGCACTACTGCTTTAGCTTTGTGGTTCCTCTTCAGGGCACTTGATGGTACATGGGATGTTCCTAGGGGGATAGGATGTTCTTATCAAAACTCTAGCATGTTTGTTTTCCTGTAAGAGTCTTTTCTCATTCCTTTTGTCCTGATGCTTTATATACTGTGCTGCCTTCCTGAAGTGATGGAAGGTAAAACTAATGCAACTGAAAACTCTCAAACAGAATCTATAACTGCTACTAACACTGCCTAGTTCATGCTTCATTGTATGCTAATAGTCTCATTAGAGAATACTAATTAGAGCAATGCAAACAGTAATAAGCAAGCATACAGCTCTGGGGAGAGTGCACAGGATTTGGAGTCATCAATGCATTTGGGTTAAGGCAAGAGCTGAACTTGCAGGGGGTCCTGAGAATGTCACTCTGCAGTCACCCTTTGTAAAGCTTCCCTTTACTTTGGTGGAGTCCAACAGCTTTGTTAATTAGTAGAGTTTTTCAAAGTATTTTGAGTGTTCTAAAAGGATATGCTATTAGTTTATCTGAGATTACAATGTAAGAAGATGCTGCTTTTACAGACAAGGTGGCAAGATTTTGTAGATCAAGTCCTGCCCCAAGTTATTGAAGTCCCTACCTCCATGATTGAGAAAACAGAGGATATCTGGAGGCTGGTTTTGTTCAGCTGCAATTGATAATCTACTTGGGTAATTAAAATCTTTCAGATTTCCCTGCAGAATATGCAGAGTGAAATTCTGGCTCCAGTGAAGTCAGTAGCAAAACTCTTGAGGTTTTCAATGGTCTGAGACTTCCTCTGTAAAACCACAATGAAGAGCTGCAGGCCAATGGGCTATTAAAACACAGAGTTGTGTTCAATCCACTGCCACGACTCAGCCTTGTCTTTTGGAAGTGAGAAGCATAATCCCAATAGTAGGTGACAATACATCTCTCCAAGGAACTAAAGGAAGTGCCAGTGAGGTTTAGAGGTTGTGACAGGCCTGCTGTCCTCATTAGTCACTTGTCAATCTGAGGATGGAGTTGGGCTATTTCATCAGCCCAGGACTCCAAACCTGGGGATCCACAAAGGCAGGGTTAATTGAAGCTATGCGCTAGCTTAAAATATCACTAAGTTTAGAGGGGGATTGAAGCATCTGCTAGAAACTTCTGATATGCTGTGATACTTAATTAACTTCAGGAAATATTTCTAGCAAACATCCCTGAGTTTCAAAATTCCTTTGCATGCTATCAGGGAGGTGTCTAAATGAATAGGTGTATGTTAAAGCATTTTGTACCTAGTAAAAGTCCTTTAGGGTTTTAGTAGTTGGGAGGATAGAAGGGTGGAGTTCCTAAAAACCATGCAGAGTTGGGAAAGTAGATGGAAGAGGAAAGACAGTGCAAAGTATGTACAATAATTTTGGGGAAAATGTGTATAAAAATAGTTTGAATACAATAATCTGAAAAAAAATAATTATAGTTTTACACAATAGGAAAGGGAAGCACAAGATGATGTGATAAAGACTGCAGCACCTACTCTGAATACCTATATATCAATCCCTATATCTTATGCCAGCCTTCTAAAAGGACAATACAACTGTAAATGCTGCAGTCACTTCCACTCTAGGGAGACAGAAAGAAAGAAGTATTTCATGTTTAACTGGCAAGAGGTGTCACAACTTGCTAGTTTGCACCACACATACTGTTTCAGTGCTGAAATTCATGGCTTGATATTATGCAATTAATTTTTCACCAAAATGCATTAAAGATGAACCAGGCTTGGCCTTCCATCTAGAGTTTGAACACTTCCAGAGCCGAAAACTATGGCTTAAAAATCTGCTGTTGAGCTAAAGTTCAGAATGTTTCAGTTGTTTATATAAACATCTGCTCCCAAAGGCAGGCTTAAAGCCCTGGGCAAGTTCAGGTCTCAGTCAGCACCTTCTAACTCAGGTTTCTCTCTAGTGTAGGCTTCAAGCAGTCATTTAGAGAAACTCAGATTATTACACACTTGTCATTCTTCCTTGAGGAAGACAGTCCTCATCCAGACAGAATCCATCAGCCGGGTGGAAAACCAAAAAGAATGAGTGGAGTGGATGTGGCATCACCTGCCAGATGGGTGAAGGGAAGGGAGCCACTGGGTTTCTTTGGGGTGGTAAATGGAGCTCTGTGGTACCATTCCAGCAGGCAGCCAGAAGGGGGAGATGGCAGCCAGGCTGTTGGGAAGCTCAGAGGGCCAAATGACTCTGAACTCCCCTAATCCCATCTAGCTAGAAAACCTGGCTTTTGCCAACCATTGCAGCACCTGGGAAAACCTGCACTTGGAGCTCTTTAACCATTGGAAGTGGAAAGAAGGAAAGGGGATGCTTGAAATCATTGGGAGGCCACAAGGAAAATGGTTATGGGAGAACCTCAGTTGTCTTCCTCCAAGAGAAGCTGGGTGGCTAAATGGAAGAGGTGACATTAAAGGACAGTGTTTTGTCAGCAGGTCACAGTAGGTTCACTGAGCTATGGGTAACTGTCAGGTCTGGTGGTTATATCATCAGCTGTACTCCAAGGAAAATAAATTATTTTTTCCACACAAGCTACCACATGTAATTTCTGTATTCAACAGCAAGGTGTAAAATATTAAACACATGTAATCCATTAAAATTTGGAGTGAGAACCTATGCAATTCAGTGAAAATATTGCATGTACACTAAGTATTTGGTGCCTGATGAGTGCTGTTTCATCTTTCTGCTGATGCTTTGGATTGTTTGATGGCTATTTTAGAACTCATTCTTTTTCAGCTGAGATTTTCTGCAGTACTGTGATAAAATCATACTGTTTGATAATAAAGTTGGGAACACAAACTGAACATGAGACTTAGCTAATGCTGAGAGTGGTTATTTGTAAACAGATGCTGCTACTAAGTGCTTAAATTAGATAATAAATGGCACGGATCTTGTGAATGCCTTTCACTCAATTTACTGCAGTGTGCAGTCTGGAGTTTTGGGGGGTTTTTTTCCTGCTTTTAGGATGTTTTAGGGATGCAATTTGCTTGTGAATCTTGCACAACTGTCACTGGTTCAATACAGGCTTAAAGGAATTAATTCTTTTCCAAGGGTCCCAGGTGGGTTTTTTTATTAACCTTTTGGGTAATAAACATTTATCTCATTTTTACAGCAGCGTTTAACACTATCTATTTACAGCCAAATATCTGTAAATCCATTACACGAGCTGAAAATGCACCTGCTTCAGAAAAAAAAGCTCTCTAGAGAATCCCCAGCAGGCACTGATAATTGTAAACAAAACAAGAGCCCATAAAATAAAAATAAAAGTATTACCTTGAGTATCATGTCTTACAGAGTGACTGCTTTGAACAAAACCCAACCATTGTCATAGCATGGCTATTTAAACACAAAAAAGAAGAGGATGACTGAGTGTGAAGCTGAGGTGGGTGCTCGTGTGCCCAAGCCACACTGACTGCATCTGGGATATCATATGCATATTGAGAGCATGACATTGTGTTATTAATATACTCACTGTGATCTATCAGACCATCAGCTTGTTGCTGGTGAATTTATAGCCCCAAAACTGCTTTGAATGCTTGGTATGAAAATAGTAATATAGGCCAGTGGGGAGGCAACCTCAGAAAACCCCAAACCTACTGTAGTATTTGTTCCCAAAGTCTCTAGAAAATAAATGTAGGTTTCAAGAGCAAGGATGATAAAAAATTGGAGGAAAATGGACCAGAATACTCCTGCCATCTGAAGAACATCTCCTCCTGCTCTGTGTTGTGAGCACAGCTAACCCAGACTAGAGAGGGTGCACAGCAGAAATCAGCACTAGTGTCTTCAGGGGAAACAGATTTTGAGCATATGTTGATTTAATTGTCATCTTTCTTTCTTAAAGGTAAGCATATGCTTAAGAGCTTTGAATCAGAGTTGCAGTAACAGAAATGGCTATTGCCATTAATTTTTTTTCAGGAGTTGTTTAAAAAGTGGGATAGAATCTCATGGTCCAGTAGCATTCCTCCTGCAGGGCCTTTGGACCTTTCACCATCTTGAGGCTTTTAAGATCAAACCAGCTTCAGATACAGACAAAAAATTGGATTTAATCTGAGCTGGGTTTCTCTTTAATAGTTAACTACTGATTGTATACATCAGCTTTTCCTAAAAACCCTATTTTCTAACTGTGGAGTTGTACAGTTTATCCTAGTTCCCATGTTTTTCCAAAGTGATGTGAGTCTGCCTGGATATTTAACTGGAGCAAGGTGTGCAATGGTGGGGATGTGGAGGCAACCTGAAATATTGCCATTTTAGAATGGTTTTTCTCACCCATTGAAGTTGTTATTCTGGCAACATACCTGCTACAGGTCACCATCTCTACTCCTGTGAACCTCCTCTGTCCAAAAGGGAGTAAGAGTCAAAGAAACCATGTTGTTGCAGCCTGAGAAAGGAGGACGACTCTTCTTCGCTGTGCTGATCAAATTAATTATGCTAAATAGCTGAAAACAGAGGGAAATGAAACAGAATTAGCCCTTCAAATGATGCTTTAGGCAAAGCCAGAAATGAGCCCACTTCAGAGTGGTCCAGTGCTGTTTGCAGATCAGGATCTCCTGCCATCCCCTCTGGCTCTCCCTGACACCAGTCTCGGTTACTGGGGCAGGGTTGTGATGCAGAACTGCACCATACGGGAGCTGTGAAGCTCTGGGATGTCACTACCACTAAACATACAGGTTTTAGAGTTTTCAGCAATTACTGAGGCTGAATTTTGATTTATTTTCATTTACATAATGTGATTTTTCTCTAAGTGGAAGCCACTTGTGTTTGGATGTAACAGGTAGATCTGCTTCAAGACAAAATCCTTTGGTGTGTAGGTGTGTGTGCAGGGTGCAACTGAATTGAACAAATGTAATGAAGGAATGGAATTTGGGGAGGGAGGGGAACTGCTGTGAGTATTAATTTATACTGAAATACATGATAACTGTGTTTATTTCCAGCACTGAACCTGTTCATAAGGTGATTTTTATTTTACTTAATTTAATAAGTAGTCTTCCTGCTGCTGCAGTGCTCTGAAAATTCATGATAATGCTCCATACCCAACATAAAAAGCATCCTATAATACTATCAATTTAGTCACACATGTACTTTAGTTAAAATGCTTCTTCTACTGACATCAATAGTTCTCTCCTAACCAGAGTTAATAATGTAATCAGAGAACCAGCTGTACCTATTATTTGTAGAACATACTTACTTAATATTCACAATGTTTGCCATAATATCAAACAAAAATGGAAGACAAAACACTGCATGGTCAAGAAACAGGTCAAGAGTGTTTGCCTCAGGTTTGGGGTTATGTTTTATTTTGCTTTTTTATTAATACAAGGTACAACTTTATTTTGTGAAAGGTGGTAGCCTGTTCTCCCCCCATCAGCAGTGGACTTAAGTCTTCCTCTCTGGATCAGTCAGGAGATGCATAAGCAGCAGACACTGAAACAAAGTGTTCCCAGTGGCTCCCATAACTCAGTGAAGGTCACTGGTTTTGTGCTCAACCAGAAAAGACTTAACATGAGAAATTAATGACTGTACTGAAGGTTAAAACTCTTGTACTAGAACTTATTCTAGTGTTTGTAATAATAAACCTATATAGGCTTTGTAGACCCTTTTTATCTAAAATCACTTACAATTCTTTACATGTACATATGGGTGGTTTCTTGCACTTTTTTTCCTCAGAACTGCTGTTTGGTTTGACTGGGTCTTGTAGTGGCTGCAGAAGTAGGAAGAATAATCCAAAACTGATCTTTTCCTTCCTGAATCTGTCTGTGCAGTTACCACTACCCAACACTGGGTAAATAAAAGACTGATGAAAGATTTTGTAGAGGCCCTGAAAGCTCTTTCTATGGTGGGAAATTAACCCTTTGATAAAGAACATAAAGCAACTCTCAAAGGGATGCTGAGAATGGGTTTGTTGCTTGTTGAAGTAGACAGCAAGAAAACCACAGCAGTGCTATTATTAGGAAGTGATCTTGAGAGGAGATGAAATGCTGCTCTGTGTGCAACTATTTAGTCAAGGTTATTAGGATTATATGGTGGTAGGGGTTTCTCCATAAATAATATATATGTAAATGTCTGGAGAGCTGTGTATTGCCAAAAGTATTCTGTAGTTTTCATTTTCTATTGCAGAAAAGAACTAAGGGGGTGTCCTGGTTGGAGTGTCCTGGTTTTTTGCATCTATTCATTCCTAAAAGGTTATCTTGGAGCAGTATCCCTGCCATTGCAATCACAGCTAAATCCTTGCAAAAATACAGAGACCTCTAAAATATTTGAATTGTGTAAGAACAAAACCAGATGCTTTACCCCCGAGTGAAAAGAAATATCCTTCATCTCTCTGAGGGTTACAGGTGCTTGGTTACCATCTACTGCCACAGTAGCTCTAGCTTGCTGGGGCATTTCCAGTCTAGTACTGAAGTGACAGTTTCAAAAATAGCCCTGAGAGGGGATTTTTTGGTCTACCTAAAAGCCATCGAGGTAAATAATTTCTCATTGTCTTCCTGCTTTATTTGGTATATTCCTTCTTGGGTGTTTGGTGAAACCAGCCTTCTGAACTGGCTCAGCCTTTGCTTGCATTTGGAGATGTCAAATCCCAACTGAGAAGTGTTTGAATTTATCCCTTTCCCAGCTGCCAAGCCACTGGGCTTTAGCACCCACACAAATCAGCATACTCTGCTCCACTTCTGACTCCTGGCCATCTCTGAAGCTCTCATTATGGGCTACACAGAAATGACTCCTGGCTTCAAAATGCCAGCTCTTGTAGTATCTGGATTTCCTTTGTCTGTCCATCCAGAGCAAGGATGTGTTCTTAGCCACTGAAAGTGACTTTGAATACACAGAAGCTTTGCTGATTTACATCTCCTAAGGACATGAGCTATCTCTGAACCCCTCCCAGGCTTGTGTTGGTGGCTTGCTTCTCTTATCTCCTTTTTAAAATATGCTCAGGTGAGCCTTTCCAAGCATTAACTTAGGTAGCAATGTATGTTGAATGTACATAAACCATGTGGCATTGCCATCAGTACCAGGCATCATGAGGCATGGGTTAGATGAAGTTTTCCTTTGTGTAGCCCACTGAAGTGTCTCAGGCAAACCAAACCTTGTAGCCAAGACCTGTCCTGGCCCAGCCCCTCTGCACCAGGGTGCATTTCTGGGCAGGCACCCTGTCACCAGCAGCTTAAGATTTGATAAGTACTGACCTGTGTGGCTGCTGCTGTGTCATAAGTTAGTGCCCAGGGATAAATCCTGACTCTGCCTGTGAATTCTTCTAGCAAGCCTCTTGCTTCTATTCATAGCCTGTGCAGAGGTGGTGGAAAGCTCAACTAAACTCACCAGCAGATCTAGACCAAGGCTCTTACTGTTTGACTGTAAAAACCAGAAAGAGTAGGAAATGGTTTGTTGAATTTGAAGAGAGTTTACATAAATACACTTTGCAAAGAAACCTTCATGACAGTTTTGTTGGTGCTTGGTGTCATTTTGTAATACACTCCAGGTAGCAAATTTAAAGCACTTAGCTGCCTGTGTTTCTATTAAAGTCCCATGCTGTGTATGGGCTCTTGTCTGATTTCAGTGCCAGCAAACTCAGCCTCTGCCTTTACTGCTGTACCAGTGCATCAGCCAGACCATTAACCTCTCCTCTTATGTGCTCAGCCCTTGAGTGCTTATTATTTATCAAGCAAAGCATGCTGCAAACATTCTCAGCAGGTTTTCCTTCCCTTTCCCTTCTTTTGCTGTCAAGCTGTAGGGTACTGTGCTGTCCATTGTAAAGAGGAGTAAATAATACCAGAGACTTTACAAAACAAAAAGAAAAATACCTCTTTACAGGTGGAAAGATGTCAGTATATGCTAATATAATCCCAAGGGATTTTTAAAAGTTGTGAGCTCTTTTTTTTTTTTTTCTGAAAGTAGCTAAAATTGTGCACCTGACAGAGTAGAACACTTCCTTGTCTTAATTTTTGAGAAAATGTAATTATATTAAATTGTCTTTTTATAATAGGCTTTTCTAGGAACCCACAAAAATGCTGATTGCAAATATTTTGTCATTGTATAAATGGTGTCTTTGTATCATTGCTAACAGCTGCAAAAAATTTAAGTGTGTTATTTGCTATTTTATAAAATTTTGTATTATGCTTTTGATTTCCTACCATTTGTTATGAATTACATATTTCTGAGTATGGCCATATTCAGCCAGATCACAGAATCACTTGCAAAGCACCTGCCCTCTGTGTTCCAGGCATTAGCTGAGGAATTTCTAATTAGTGGGGAAAGGAAGCAGCAGAAACAGAATGTGAAGGGGGCAGCAATAAGGCTGCCTTTTTTTTTTTTTTCCCTTTCCTTCCCTCTCTTGATGACACAAGGTGGCAAATTCAACAGAGCAAAAGCTGCTGGGACTCAAAGCCAACTTCTCCCAGCCCTGGGGCACGAGGCTGCTCCTGTTGGAAGCAGAGCTGCTTTTTTCAGGGCTGCTGGAGCCTGGGGTAGTGGATCTTGGGCTCTCACTAGCCCAGATCTCCCCTCTCCCTGCCAGCAGCCCTGGCCCTGCTCCCATTTCAGTTGTAGCACTGTGAACGGGCTTGTAACCTTGGTGGAGAAGCAGGAGAGTGGTGTTAATAATAACAGGGCCAACTGTCATTCTACACCCCATCTGCCTGGGAAATGAGAGGAGTTCAAGGGAGCTGTCCTTGCACAGAGCACTGAGTCCCCCAGAGCACGTGGCAGCCTGGCCTTCATGTGGAAAGAGCCTGTGCAGAGGAGCTGCTGTGCAGTGGATCTGCTTGTGCTAAGAAATTTATGGATCTAAAAATACTGATTGAGTAGATACCTACCTAGAGCATCTTCTTTCAGTTTGGGCTTGTGTTGGTTTTGGTTTCTTGGAGACGTTTGGTATGGCTGTCATAGGAGCTGCCAGAGCTGAAGGGTTCCACAGTGGAGAGGGAGAAATTGTTTCAGATGTTGATCTCATGAGCAGGGTGTTCCCTTTGCCCAAAACTCCCTTGTCTAATAAGGCTTAGATTATTAAAACACCTTCTACCTGCATAGTCCCTCTGAAATGTCCATGATCTCTGGATTATGAGAGTGGAATTGGGATATAAACATGCTGGAGCCATCCCATGTGCCCTCACATTCACCACACCCCCCAACACTCACTTTTAATCCTCCAACATCAGACAGCGTGCATGGGATTCTGATCTCATTTATAGTACTACAAAATGGAGATTAATTCCATCTAAATCATGCAGCCAAGTCAAGTTTTGGAAGTGTACCTTTAAGAAGCATATGGCAGAACACAAATGTATTAAAGTCATCAATATTTATGGAGCAGGTAAAATGCATATTAGACAGGCTAGATGCCATCTGTCAAAATAATCTTGATTCCAACTTGCTACCCAAAATGATGAAGATTAATTCTGGGGCCAGCTCCTTAAATCAGGTTAAAAGACAACATATTCCTGTGCCAATGAAAGTGAGGTTATCACACAAACAAGGATCCTTATGTATCAAGTCACTGTCAATTCCAGACAGTGGCAATTCCAAACTCGGACTCTGAACACACCACAGATTACCCCAGACATGACTGAGTTTTGTCCTGCAGATTGATAATTGTTCACAAGTATTCTGGGCAAACTTCACCAAAAATCAACTAACCAGTATCCCACTCCCTAAATCACCTGCTAGGAGAGTGAACCTTATAAGCACCTTGGTGCAATAGATTATTTTAGGTAAGGAACAGTCTGAAATTTTCCCCTTTCTAGATTAATTCCAGGGAGTGTTGGGATTTAAATGTTTACTGTCTAATCCTGTATCAGTTTATGTTAATAAAACTGTCATTAAACCTGAAGGAAGAAATTTCAGACCCTGGAAGGTAAATTTATTTTAATCCTGTTACACGGGGCTGTTTAATGTTCTCCATAGAAATCCTTAAAATAAGGCAAAAGTGGCTTGTTTTTCAGATTTTGGGGGGGTTTGTGTTTCACACACACACACACACCAACCTGAAGCTCTGGGTGTGTTTGCCAATTTGGCTGGAATTCTGACTAAGCTTAGAAAACAACATCAAAAAAACACCCAAAGAAAAAGCCCTAAAAAACCTAATTTCATGTGGGTTACCATTTCAACCCAAATAACTTTCACTTAGGGTTGTTTTGGTTTCATTTAGAACAAAACAGGCAGTAATGTGAAGGAAAAGAGCCATGAATGGTGATGCAGCCCGAGCAGGCTGGCTGTGAAAGGGTAAAAGGAGGCCCTTCCCTCAGCTGATATTGGGGTAGGTGCCAAAATTACCCTTTACAATGATTAAAAAAAGTATTTAACTCGGCATACATTTGGAGTAGAAAAGTCTTTTCAATTCTATTGGCTAAGATAGTGTTAGCTGCTGGGTTTTTTTTTCCTCACTCTTAAGAAAATCCAAATATAGATATTTTCCATATATTTAGAGAAGTTTTTAAATGCCAGCAAATGAGCATCATGTTTGGTAACCAACAGGGACACTTCATTAGCAAAGCTGTTATTAAGCAACATGCAGCCAAAGCCTCTGAAGTAAAAAAAAATATTTCCATTTCTACCTTAATCCAAACCTTTAAATACAAGCCAGGTAGTAGAAAATCAGGCCTGATTATACTATTTCTTTCTTATGGAATGTTTCTGTCCTCTATTATGTTATTAAATTCAGGCTATTTTTTCCCTCAGAGGGACTCTCTGAATGATGTATGTCATGAGAAATATCCACAAAGCTTCCTTTTTTTTTTTTTACTTAATGCCCTCATTAAATACTATTTAAATTTTCAAGATTAAATCAGCTATTTAGGCTTCATTTTTCCCTGCTCCTGGCTCCATGCTTTGAGTGGTGTGAAGGGGTAGGTTGCTGTTGGCTGCAATGAAGAACTTGCAACCTTCTCATTTTCACTCAAAGCCTCTACCCATTACTGGGGTCCTACCCAGGGGAATTTAGTGGAGTTTGTGTTCCCAGCTTGAGAAGGGTGCTCATGGAATAGTAGAGAATGACACAGCTTGATGTTCTGGCTCATAAGAGGGGGGAAAAACACCAAGATGACAAAGTGGAGCATATTTCTTCTCTAGGTTTGTGTCCTCAGTTTGATCCTTCAAGTTAAGCTCCTTCTGCAAAGTGCTTCCACGTGTCCTCCTGCCATGGAAGCTGCTGGTGCTGAGCTGCATCTGCATCCCACATCTAGCAGAAAATGTTGAAGGGAGAGGAAGCCTCATTTACTCTGTTACATGATTGTGCAAAATTGCTTAACCACATCAAAGGAGCAGGGGCATCTGCTCTGGGAAAATGAGCTTTCAAATGCAAAATGGCATCTCACAGGTGATTTAGTCATGGGAATGCCTCTGTGTGCTTCACTTGTGCCTCTGATATCAAAACAATGGAACCATTATCAGAGACAGAAATAGTAGAACCATTTTCCTTTATTAACTTTTCTTATTAGAGGATCTTTAGCTGTCTATTCATCTTTCCTGTTTCTTCATTTAATCAAAGCATTTCTGAAAAGGATCCTTATTAGAAATACAGCATCTTCCAAGTTTCAGGATGCAGTTTGCATTCTTTTTTTCTTAATGAATTTAAATGCTGGCTAGAAAAAAGGAGGAGGGGGGTGGAATAGACTGAAGTTCAATTCTGACTCAAGTTCCTTCCCCCAAACTCTAGTCCCTCTTGCATTAAGATAATATTCTTCCACATCCAGCTCTTGCTGCTGTAATCACTAAATACTATTTACTGGTTGAAAACATGTCAGTGCTGTGCTGTCAGGTTTCCAAACAAAGTCTTGTGAAGACCCGTGTACACATTCTATGGTTAAGCTGATGAAGTGTGTTGGAAAACCTCTCAGCAGGATTTGGGGGCTTTTGGTGATCTGGGAATTCCTAGTTCAGGCAACCAGCACCATAAAAGAGGGGTTTTGTGGTATTCTAGAACTCTTGCTCTGAAGACTTTGGAGGCACAGACACTGGTTTCAAGGTCCTGTAAATGCTGCTATTAGGAGTTTGCAAATGGAGTCAAGTCCTCAGTTAAACAATACCCTGGGTTTAGCAAAGTGTGGTGATAACACTGCTTTGGGATGTGTCTGCAACAGAGCCAGGCTGTGTATGGGCAGGTTGTCCACATCTCGGGGTGTAGCTGGTATAATGTTGTCCATATTGATTTGTATTTAAATCCCTTCTCTTTGTTGGAGGAGGCTGACTATAGCTGCCAAAACCACAAAAGTCAAATGCCAATAATTCAAAGCACAGAGTAACTGAAGGAACAGACACAGTAACCTATATATTAGAAAACCTGAAGGTTGCTAGTGTTTTCCAGTTCTATTTTAAGCCACATAAAATTATCGCTTCATTAAAACCTCTGAAACATCAGCTTCAGGGACTAAATTTGGCTTACACTGGTGTAAATCCAAAGCACCTCTTAAAAGGCAATCATTTCATACAGGTAGAAGCATTGTCTGTGTTTGAAAGTGCAGCCATAGAGATGGAAGCAGGACTGTGACTTGGCAAGGCTGCTGCATTTGTGACTAAGCCTGGAAGGCTACCCAGCTTCCTTAATGTGCACAGGGAATGCCCAGGGAAGGAGGAAAAATGAGTGGGACCTGAATCTGAAGAGCAAGTATTTGCAAATACTGTCCTCAAACTCCTGAACTAATCCAAGTTGTAGCATCTGGAGTACCCACCACTTCTTTCCTCAAGCAGTTTCATTTCTGCCTCTCCTAAACTTCATGAGAAATGCTGGCAGAACGCTCTGGCACAGCACATTCAAAGCTGAGATGTTTCCTCTTTCCAGACATTAGTTAGTCTGGACATTGGTCTTTGGCACATAGGAATTCCTGCTGGAAAATAAGTGTAAATCCAGATTGTGAACAGTCTCCCAGCTCTTGTAAAAGCAGAGTGTCATTCCCCCTATCACCCATAAAACCACAGAGTTACTGTCTTCCTTATGTTCTTTCTGGTGATCCTCCAAGGGTGTGGATATTTTGCACAGACCCTTGTTCAGAGGTGGGATTTAAAAGCCTTGGTTTAGCTGGTACATTTTAGGACAAGTAATAACCTTACTGTGTATTTTAAACTACCGTGGGGCCTTCAGCATTAAAGTGCTGCTAGATAATAGCTCAGAAAACCTGAGAGAATGTGGGTCTCCTTCAATTATTTTCTCAGATATTTCTGATGTAATTCTCTCTTCATCCTTGTAATCTAGATTTTTTTTCCTTAAACAATTGAAGCCCCAGCAATAACAATGGTGCTGGAAATATTCTCTGGCTGATTGGTAGTGCCAGAAAAACTATTGATGGAAATCTTGAATGTGCTTAAATGATTCACACAAAAACTCGTGCATTTTATTTTATTTATATAGATCACACGTGACCAACGAATAAAAATCATGTGCAAGGTACACACAATAGCTTCTTGCTTATATATTCAGTGCACTGGAAAGTCTGAGGAATAGGAGGATTATGAGAGAGTGCAAAAGCTCCAGCACTTGCTTTTGAGAGCATATGGTGCTTCTGGTCTCCAGGACATGTATCTGTGTCCATAAGAATTGAGCTACAAAATGTAGCCAGTCATTCTACATATGCTGGTGCTTATGAATCCTTCCAGTGGTTAGAGATGGTCTAATTAGCTACAGGAAATCATAAACCTCTGCCTCATAAAGGAAAAAAAAAAATCCTTTATGCTTAACAAGCTTTAAATCTTTAATTTCAAGTTGTAGCTGCTGTGTTACCTGAGTCCATGCAGCCACTGAAACCATGGGGAACACTGAGTAAAATAGTGCTGGGAAATCATGGGAAGATGTGGATGTGGTCTTCAAGCTCCAAACTTGCTTAATTGTATTGCCCATAGCCCGCCAATTACACTGCAATAACTGACAAACAAGAAAGCTTTTATCAGTATTTGTGTGGTGTGGGAACCAAACAAACCAATTTTTCAATCTCTGACTACATAATTATGTGTTTAGAGGCCAGGTCTGGTGCAAACAGCAAAACAAGTTTAATTATGTCCCACAGTGAAAGGTTTAAAAGTCTTTTAAAAGGTTTTGCAGCATTAAAAATGCACTTAATATTTTGTTTATTGCTGGACACAATGAATTACACACAGTCTGCTCTGCGTGTCTTTTCAACCACCAAACGTGTTCTGTCCATCCCCAGTTGCCTCCAGTGCATTTCCTGACAGCTCCCTGTCCAAGAGCTACTGGGAGTCATTTCTTTCACCTCCTGACTTCAGGCTGCTGCTGCTGGGCTATTTGCACCCCTAGGAGTCTGGCCCAGAGGGGGAGCAGGAGCTGGTAGCTTTGCTCAGGCCTCTGCACTGATCTGAAAGTCCCATCTCAGAAAGGATTCTCCAGCTGATTGCCCTCCACAGTCCATTAACAGCTAGTTGCTATTCCCTCCCAACCTCCACTGTGTTCCAGGGGGAAAAGGAATTTGGGAAAGGAGCAGGAGGCTGCAAAGGGAGGAATGAAAGAGGGGTGTCCCTATGGAGGACACTTCTTGGTGTTGTGCTTGGCCTGCACCCCGGGCAGCAGCAGCTGGCCCCAGGGCACACAGCACACCATCCATCAGCTGTGGCACATGTGCACACCCCCAGCCATATTAAAATCCCAGTCTCTAACTTCCCACAGACAAGTCCCTTCTCAGACACTTGCTGTCAGGAAATATTCCAGGAAAAACACACTCCAGTGGTTGTACTAAATATTCACTGAGCCTTTTTCTACCAAGTGTTATCTCTGGAACTCCAGGCAGCTTCGTTTCTGTCTTCTGCTTTGGTCTCAGTCTTCAAATCCTCTTTGCCCTTTTTCAGTGAGGAAACACTTGACCTTGCTTCTGAGACCATCTTGGCAACACTGGCATCTCCACTTGCTGCCACCAGCTGAAAGCAAGAGCAGCTTTTGGAAGTTCAATTCTCTGTTTCCCTGTGTTGGTCACTTCTACACTCAGGAGCTGCCCAAGTTTCAGATTCAGTCTGTGGATTTATTACATGTAGAAGCAGGTACCACAAACCAGCAACTAAAGAACTTGCTGTGAGCCATGTCCCAGAGATTGAAACATCCAGCTTGATGAAACAGTTCTCTAGATGATGTGCTAATTTTGCTTGAATAGCAGTTGTCTGTTTCTCTGGCAAAAGAAGAACTTCAGCTGCCCGTTGAGGTTTCTGTTCTAATGGAGTTGTTAGCTCTGCTGTGAACTAGGCTCTGATTCCTTCATTTCAAATTTATTGGAGATTGGGTTGGAGAAATTAGCCTAAGGGTTGATGTTGTTCAGTGTATTGGAGAGCTGAGCTGCTTCCCTGTGGATCCCTAAAGAAAAGGATAAAAGAGCAAAGGTTACTGATTCTTTTAGAGTCACAATACATGAGGGGAGAAAGTAATTAAATCAAACTTAGTCCCACAGCTAATGCAAATTATAGGTTACATACAGAAATGTACAACACTGTTTAAACAATATGCTGACTGAATCCTAAGGAGCACTCCTATGTGATACACAGAACATATCAAGAGTAAAATACTTAAATAATAGGCTGCAGAAATATGGTTTTAATTTACCAGGAAAAAAAATATATTCTTATCTGTCCTGAAACTGAAGAAAAATTTCTATCAATAAGCACCAAGAGACAGTTTCTCCACTGCAATTAGGAAGAAAAATTAGAGGCTGTCAATCTCTAAATTCAGGGACTCTGGATATTTTCTCCTTCACCAGAACAGCTTCCAGCTCTGGCCTGCCAAGCCAGAGTCAACACCCAGCCTTGACCTACCTTCCCAGGTGGCTGCCTTTGCCCCACAGCTCCTCACCCAGTCCCCAGCCAGCACAAACACTTTGCCTTCCAGCTGCAGTCCCACTCCAGATCCAGCAGCCACCAAGGGAAACTCTTTGAGTCCACCTCAGGGAGCTGCTGTAGTGCTAGTGCTTGGATCCAGGGACCTCCCCCAGACCACTGCTGCCTTGTTCTCATCATGTTTCACAACTCCTGCTCAAAATGCCAAAAAATACTTAGAGAAAAGACCCTACTGGTCTCCTTAAAGAGCAAGTATCTCCAAGGCTGCACTTAGTGTTCCCTATAGGTTGCTATAAACTGTTTTTACAGAGCTGGGCACAGTGGAAATGAGCATTAATTATAAGTTGGGCAGATGACCTTAAATTAAATTTAAGGTTCCTTTAGCTTTTGTAAACTTACTATCTTTAACCTTTAATTCTTTTCTTGGAGAGGGGGTGAAGTTATTTGGTGTTTTTTGGGGGGTTCTTTTTCTTTTAATCTCTACTTGTTGTTTGCTGAGAGTACAAAAGTGACAAAAGGAATTTTACTCTATCTTTCAAAGAGGGCAAGGGCATTGCAAGCAATGGAGATTTTAAAGAAAATTAAACTATAAAGAAGTATTTGACAGTGAGTCTTCTGCACTTACTGGAATATGCTGCTCAGGCTAAAAGAGAGGGCAAGAGGGAATCTGCTCTGCTACTTTTAATATGATCATGGGTTTGGCTCCCACTGTGTCTAATGTTGCTCCTATAGTTCAAACCTGCACCTCCTCTCAAGTTAATTGTGGAGCTGCTGGAAAAACAATTGGAGTGGGCACGAGTCTGAGGCTGTGATATACGCAGATGTTTGCAACCAGTGATGCTGCTGCCTGCAAATGTTTTATTACATTTGGTCTTGTTCTTATTCAAACTTACTTTGTTTAAGCTTTGAGGCAGCTCAGCAATGGAGATGAAGTTTGGTTAACTGGTTTAGCTGTTGCTGATCTGACATCTCAGATGCACTAACTTGTGCAAAATTAAGCTATAAAATATCTAAACAGTTGGAGATTAGCAGGTGTCTTAAAGTCTTCATATGGGAAGCATAGGGCTAATTGGAACCTCATGCAGCTAGCTTGGGCAAGGATGAGGGAGAAATGAGGCTTTGCTCCCTCAGCCTTGTGTTCAGGGATTGAAAAGCTACATCCAGGTTCAATGCATCATTCTCAAAGCACTGAACAAAATCAGCCTTTGTTCTTCAGTGAAACTTATCTGTGGAGGAGCTGCATGGCTTCCTGTGAAACACAGCCCTGCAGATGTGCTCTGCTGCTCCTCCCTCTGCTTTTGCTTCCTTGGCTCAAGTAGCCAAGAATGGGCACTTTGTGCCGGGCTGAAAACGATGCTGCCTCCTTTGCCCTCTGCCCAGACACAGCCCTGCTCCCCAGAGGGATGGGAATTCCTGTCAGTGACTCTGCTGGTTGTGTGTAAAGTGGAAGGGGATATCTCAGCCAGACCCAAGGAAGTCTTCTTCCTTCCAACCTCAGCAACAGGCAGCAGGTTCTCAAGCAAGTGCAAAACCACCTGAGCTGACGCTGCAGACGCATGGGTGTTGGCAAGAAGCAAGTGGAGGCAGGGGATGTGGCAGACAGTCAGTAAATAGTTTAGCTCTCAGGCACAATATCATAGTTGAGGAGGTAGCTGGGCCCACTTTTATGAGTCGGAATATCCGACAGTGAATTGTAGCAAATTAAGACTTTAAGTGGTTGGGCTATAAACCAGAATAGAAATTGATTTTATAATAGTCTTGCATACTCCAGATATCCTTAAGTGCTTTATGATTTAAACAGAGTAAATGCATAGCAAAATGAATTGCCTATTATGCACCAAACAGTACATTGGTTATTAAGTCTTAGAACAGGACAGATTTTTATCAGTATTTTTTGGTATTTATTTAGCACAAAAATTATTTTATAGTAGGAAATTGCCCAGAAAACAAATCCATGTTCAGGGCCCCTTTGTTAGGTGCAGTATAAATTGAACTACTAAGATCCCCACCCCAAATAATCTGTGTTGTTAGAAGGCAAAAAGCACAGAAGGTGGTGAACACATCTCACTTTCTATATTTATCTCTGTGTATCATTGCCTGATATTACCCCAGTTAAGTGGGATGAATCGAGTGGGTTCTGACTTGCAGCTTGCCACAGAGGTGGGTTTCAAAGCTGAGGGTGAGGTGAGTCCTGTGGTGTGTGGAGCAGGATGGAACTGCACCCAGGGGTGACCTGCTGCTTTCTCCAGGCCCTCCTGTTACACACTCAGCTTCTCTTTCACTGAGTTGCACCCTGGATTCAGCAGCAGAGGCAATTACCAAGTATTTCCATTCTGCCCCTGGAGAAAGCTAACTGGTTTGGACTGGGTCTTACAGGAGCTGGATCCAGAGGACTGGGGTCTGGCAGGTTGAGGGAATAACAGAATTAAATAGGAGGAAAAAGAAACCAAAATGAAATTGAGAATGAGGCCAGAATCATGGAGCAAGGGAAGCTTGAGCAGAAGCTTGGAGTCGTGGAGAGATGAGAAGACCTGTGGGATAAGATTGTGTGGCTGCTGGGTGCAGCTCAGACTGGAGCAAGAGGATCTGGACCTGGGGAAACTGGCTGCAGGTCTGAGGGAAAATGAAGTGCAGAAAGGGGATAATGTACAGAGCTGATAGGATGGGACTTGCAAAATGTCCCAGCCCCTTCATATTCCTCCCCAGGGAGGATGGCAACCTGCTGCTGCCAGGGAGATCAGCAGAGCTGGGAGTGGAGAAGGAGGGTCCAGACACACAGAGGTCCCATGGAGCTGTCACTATAATGCAGTCTGATGAGACACTGGACAGAGAAAGGGCTTAGTCGTCTTAATTTTATTTTTATACTTGGCTTAATATAAAGGCAGTTATAGCAACATATGTTCCCAGGCTATGCAAGTGTTTTGCATTGTTTTGATGCATAATACTTTCCCATTTTCTCTAATTTTACATTGGTCCAGGCAGCTTTCCCAGTAACATATTCTTGGCTCATATTTGTGGTGTGACATTTTTGATAAGTATTGTCTGGGTTAATCCACTGTGGAATAATCTTTTTGGATTATCCACTGGAGCCCTGGCCTTCCAGCACAAACACAAGCAAGCTCTAGCTAATGCTGGTTCCCTTTAGGAAGGTGCTCACTGGACTCTCAGGTGAACCAGAAGGAACCTGATTCTGTGTTTGGGGTTGTTTGGGTTTGTTTTTTTTATTTTTTGAAAGCTTTTTCATATCCTATAATAAACAATTCTCCTTCCCCTTCCTGCAATGATTATTTCACTTTCAAGAGTCAGGATTTGCCCTGTTACTGCAAAGTGTTTGTAATTTGTAGGCATCTCATTGCTTAACATAATGTTGTGCCAATTATTTGCATTGAATCCTGATATGATGCTGGTAAAAGCTCTGGTCCTGTTAATTAGCCAGAAGCAAAACTGTCTAACCAATGTGTAGGCAAATCATTTGCAAAACTGAGTGGAAAAAACAGGTTTTTAGTCAACAGTTTACATGATATTTTGTGGGAAGAAAGGAGGGGGAAGAAAGCATGATCCCAAGTGAATTGTCCACTCTTTAGTCAGGTTCATCTTGTCTATTGATATTTATTTTCTCAAACTATTGGAACACCACCTTGTGTAAATGTTTATATGCGAGTATCCTTGTGGCTCTCTGTTCTGCTTAGACCTTCTTTGGTATCTGCTGTCTCCAGAGAGTGAGAACAAGTTTTACTCAGTGAAAAATAACCTGGTGTTGTGACAGGTTTTGCATTGCCTTGAGATGGCTGAGGACACAACAATGACCTGGCTGAAGCTGGGAGGTTGTGCAGGCAGGAGAATGTGCCCCACAGGAGCCAGTGCTGATGGGCAGGGCTACCAAAGCTCCAGCATCCTCAATCTGCTCTGCTCCTTGCTTAGCTGAGCATCAGGTCTGTAGCTGTCAGAATGCCAGAAGGCTGAGATTCCTTTAAATGGGAATATTGCTACGTAGATCTTGACCCAGAGGCATGGCAGAAAGCTGGTGAGGAAGGACTTGGATTGTTGTTTTTACCTTCCAGTGTAAGCCTTGTTCTTATCCCTGTATTCCCTTCTTACAAATAGTTTTCTAGTCTTGCTCAATTACAAGAAGCTGTTCTTGACAAGCTTTGCCTGTAGGTTCAGTGCAGGGCTTGAAATATGCTCTTGCCTAGTGCATGTAGCTATTTGTCTGCATTACCTCATGCAAACGAGGGCTTCTGCTTCTTATTGATCCCAGCAGGTGACTTATACTGAAGGAAGACCCACTGATTTATTACCTATTGGTCCCCCTTCCTGAGGACTTGGAATCTGAAATAAATCGAATGGGGTTAAGAATGTGCTTAGACCCAGACACAATTGTTTGTGTGTCTTGGCTTTACAACAAGCAAAAAAAAACCCTGTGAAGCAAATTTGAAGTGTCATTAGTGTCATGTTATAAACAAAATGCTACACAGATAAGAAAGCCCCACATTTTCAGTTCTGGAAATAGCTTGCAAGCCATTAAGTGCAGCACAAGATATAGAACCAGCAATTTGGAAAGGAAAAGTAAAGACATATTAGTGCTGAGGAGCAGAAGGAGAAAGCAATCTGCAAGTGCCTGGATTTTCTGTCCTGAGATGAAACTATTCCCTCTAGAAACAGGGAAAGATCACTGTTATTTGGCAAGATGTTGCATCTTATTCTATCTGCCTTTGAAAATCACTCAAGGAATCAGAAGCTGACCACAGCAGGTTTGATGGAGCTCCTCCCATGATAGGAGAACCCCAGTGGCAACTCTGGAGTCATCTCCACAAAGCCTCCAGCAGTAGTGAGGTGTCAGGAGGTTGAGTGAGGAAGAACTAGAGCTCCCTGCACTCACCATAGGACAGATCCATAGTATCTGTGATGCCAACCCTTACAAAGAAGGACCACCTGCTGCATCTCAAACCAGGGAGGTGTCACACACTGTTCCTGTGCTTTTCCTTTTTTTTTCTTCCCTGCACACAGTAGTCAAACCAACTTGCTCTTTCTAGGATGTCTGCAGCCCAGTAGATAAGAGCAAATACCTCCCACAGTGAAGGGACTCCTTCCAACCATTTGGTTTGAGTTGGAAAACATGTTTTCCATTCATAAAAGGAAAAAAAAAAAATAGAAAGCTATGCTCAGTACTTCCCAGTGTCATCCTCTGGAGCCTTGAGGGCCATGTGTCACACCCCCTTATATTGTAGGTCTTGCTTTTATAGACTCTGTTTTTCACTCCCAGAGATTTATTGTCCCAGTGAAGAAACAGTCTGGATAAGCCTCTGCAGTGGAAATGTAGCCATGTATTTGCTAAGAACAAGCTTGTGGTTTACCAGAATACTTCTGTTTCCTTCTGAGGTTTCTAGCTAATGAAGGGGAATTTATCCAGTGCATTTATTGACATTAAAAGAAGAGTTGCAGTCCATAAATAATCCCATTGTTGTTTTAGTTTGCCGTTTAAAACACTTTGTCAGCAGCACTGTCATCTGCTGTGACTCAGCTTGTGTCTGTGCTCCCAGGATCAGGGCAGCTTGCTGGTTACACAGCCAGACCTTCCAGCTCTCCCTACCTTGTAGGCTTCCTAGCACACTGTGAAAGCATCCCTGAGCACATCTGATCCTCAGCGTGGGGACAAGTTCAGTTGCTCCTTGCTATCTCTGAAGATAAAAGCCCAGCACCCAGACTGATTTCTGGGTTCCTACAGACTCCAGCCAGCCCTGAGCTGCAAGAGAGGCTGTGAGGGCAGGTGATGTGGCAGTGTAAGGGCCACCACTTCTGTCCCAGACACATCCCAAATGGCCAATCCCCTCACTGGCCAGAAGGGCATCATTGTTAGGCTGAGCATGGGGTGCAAGTTATTTGTTAGCAACTTCCAGGAATATTCCTGGCCCTGGTGCCCCTCCAAATGAGGCTTCAGAGACAGAAAGTGTCATCTTAATGCTGGATCCCTGTGTCAGGAGAAGACTGCAATGCATCAAGGTGCACTCTGGAATCCCTGCATCTCTAGCATTTAATCTGCATCCCAGAATGCTGACCAGGGCTTCCATATCTGTCACTCAGAGTTATCCTTGACAAAAGGAGGTCCCTGAGCACACAACTTGTCAGGTCTTCAGAGTTAAGGCAATAAAGAATAAAGTTTGTAATGGGTATAGTGTCTTTATTGTATTCACTGGACATTTCTATTAAACATCAAAGTTGGAATTTCTCTAGCTTCCCTTTGCTAGCAGCACACCACCTTTTGAATTAGGTTTGATTTTCAAAAGCCTGAAGTAATAGATTTTTATTAGCTCTAAAATGAAAAATTTTCAACTTAGTTGAAACTCTTTTCCCTTCTTGGTGGGTTGGTTTCTTTGATCAGCTAAGACTCCTGCAGATTTCTAAAACGTGTTTTGAAAAAATAAAGGCACTATGCAGGAGGACACAAGTGCTCCAGACTCCATCACTGAAGTCCCTTTGTCTGTATCACCAGGTAACTGAAAAAAGGATGTTGATAGTGATGTGTTTCGAATAAACTACATTGCAGGATGTGAAGTCTAGTGGTATATAGATTACACAAGAGTGCAAATACATCTTGGGGTCACCAAAGTGTTATCTTGCTGTGAAATGTTCAGTAATCCAGAGGCACTGCAATGGATTATCCTGGACTTGCTTGTAGAATTTGCTTACATGCAGCTCAGCCCTTCCCCAAGCACTTCTCTAGGTATTTACCCTCAGTGCTCAGCCTGCTGGCTGCCAGTCAGCTGCTGTTAGCAAGAGGACAAGTCTGGCACTCAAGAGGTGAAGCAAAGAAACAGGCAGGTATTTAAATAGATGTGTGAGCCAGCAAACAGGAGTGGTTTTAATATTAGTAGCATTTTAATCTTGTTCTCTAAACAAAAGAGGATTTACTTATTCATGGCTCAAGAATGACAAATTCACGTGTGAAACTAAAGTTAGTACTGAGGGCACTGCAAATTCATACAACTCATTGTATTTATTGTTTTAATTATTCGTATTTCCTTTGCTTTGAGGGATTTGGTCTTTGAGATTAATGTGATGGTCACTGCCACATCTGTCTTGGATTCCTTATTCCTCCAGAATAGCCCTGAGCAGAGAGCATTACAGAAGTCTCTCATTAGGAAGGAGTAGTCACAGTCTTTTATGTAGCTATAGATGATAAAAGGCACTGATTTAGCACTGCTGTCTGAAAGTCCACCAGCACTGCTGGACTCAGTAGGTCCTGTGTACAAAAGCTATTTTCAGGGAGGCTTTGTCTGTCCCTTCTGGTTAATAAATAGTAAAATCTTATTTTTTTACTGCTATAAGCCACTAGCAGCAAATACCTATCAGAAACTGGAAGAGTAAATCAAATCAGAAGCATAGAATCAGGGATTCATTTTCTGGGGCTTGTGACACTGCAACCTTTGAATCCAGTAGTTCTCAGTTCTGTGGTATTCACAAGCTGAAAAGGATGAGACTTGACTCATAAATTTGCCACCATACCAATAGTCATGTACACAGTAAGCACTGGTACTCAGGTCCAGTGCCTGACCAGCTTAATGACAGAAGTGAACAGAGCTCCATGAGCCTGACCTGCTGGCCTCTCTTCCCATCCCCTGGACACCTCAAATACAGAAACTGTCTGGAGCAACCCCACTGCTCTTACTTAGGGTCTATAGTTCCTTCTACCCACTCTCCATGGGAGCAAGCTTGCATGGAAAGATTCAGAAGACTTGCTTCTCACAACACCTGAGAGCCTGAAATGTATTTGCAGCAAACCAGGCCCTCTTGAAGGCAGGCAACACATACAGCTGTAGCAGATGTTTCTGAACACAGCAAATATAGAATGAGATTACAATTTGTGTTAATATCAGCTTGGCCATAGCTCCCAAGATAATCAGTGTCCAGTTGCATCTCTGAGGCCACTGAGAAAAGGTAAAACCCAAAGAAGGGGCTCATCTAGTAATTGGGTTCCAGGGACCCCAACAGTTCTTAACCTGCAGCATCAGCCTCTCGTGACAATAGTATGAGACCTGTAAAAACAGACTAAGAAAATGAATGGAACAAGCTCTTCTTATTTTCTGTCACGATAGCATCACTTTGGAAAGGAGGAATCATCTGGGGGTAGGATGGTGAGTGATTTATGGTGATGTTCAGCAGTTGTGCCCTCGGTGAGCAAATGCCTAAATATTGACTCTCCTCTGGTACGTTAGGAATCTGCTTCGTGACGATAATTTACTTCCTTAATTATCTGCAATTGATTTGCATAAAAGTCATAGTGAGATTATTATATGACATGAAAACTGTCAAACATTGTTAAACAAGTTTTTTAAATTGGCCAATCTTAAACCCGCTGTATATTATATAGAATTCAATAGGAAAATAAAAATTCTGTCCTCCTGAAAGAGGTTTTTTTTCTAATTGGCTGGCACATGGAACAAGTTCGTTTTATATATGCCAATTTACAAATATGTCCAATAATAGTAGAGGGAGCAACTGTTCCACAGCTCTGCCAGTGTTCATCAGACACAGTGACAGTAGCCACATCATTAATCTCATGGTATATTAGAAATAAAGTCACTGGAATGGAATGGTGTCAAAGGATAAATGTTTCCCCCTTTGAAAATAAACTTCTCAGTTTCACCTCATTGTGTTGCCTTTTTTTTTTTTTTTTTCCCCTTTCATTCCCCTTTCCACCCTCCCTTCTATAAATCCTTTGGTTTCACCTGGCATTTAGGTAACAGTAGGAGAGCAATATCCTATGTCAGCACTCGTTCTCCAGTTATCAGTTCAGCATACCCTCAAATCCCCACCATTGCTGTGCCAAGACCAATCCTTTCTCCGAGAGGTTAAACATATGCATTACATATTGAAACAATGTAAGTAGCGTGTAATTAGTGCTGTTTATGCCTTCTCACTTCAAATTATACTTTAAAACCTACGGTGGGTTGGGTTTTTTTTAAGGCACTTAATGTTAGAGAGACTGAAATGAGCATTCATCTTGTCATTTTTAACTTTATTCATAAGTAACACTCGAAATATCTTTGAATGGTTTATTACATGAGCTCCCATGAGCTGCCATCCACGCTCTTCCCTTAGAGGATATACTTCTTAATAAAACATCCTCTAAAACTATAAAACCCGTGAACACAGCAATTAAAATTACAATTAAAATCACAACGTCCCGGGCAACTTTAACAAAAGATGTTGGAAGTGGGGGAGTCGTTAGGGGACCTTTTTTCCTTTTTTTTTTTTTTTTTAGCTTTTTTTTTTTTTTCCCCCCCCTTTTCAAGTCCTGTTCCATCAGGATTATAGCTCCCCCGCTGTTTGGAAAAGATAATTTCACTTGTAACACTAATAAGTGGAGCAGGGAGAAGGCTGGCTGGGTGAATGGAATGCACTTCACTGCACATCTTGGCTTCGCTAGCAATGGGAAACAGATGGTCCTTGCGGCTGGCTTCCCACTCGGGCCCGCGCCGTGCCAGCCTGTGGTCGTTGGCTGGTTGCTGCTGGCACTGTGTGACTTGAACATAGTAGGACAGTGGCAAAAGAAATCAAATCTTTTTCATTGAGCAGCAAACTGTAATGAAATTTGACAGATCTGACATTCTATACCCAACATCTAGTTAGAATATATTAACCTTTTAGTTTTCTTGAGCTCCTCTCTTGCTACTTTATGAATTTCCTTATTAGAGGGTTGGGTTTTTTTTGTGGTGGCTCTGGAGATGGCAGGAAAGCAGCATCTCCTGGATGCCCTCAGATGGAAGAGCTAAAATATCTCAAAGAGTCAAGGAAAGTGTGTGTTGGGGGGGGGTATTGAACTCCTCCTAAATTCTTATACAAATAAGCTCGTAATAGATATGTCATAGACACTTCAGTGTCTTATTTTTTCTAGAAAAAAAAAATTCTTATTTTGTGTCTTATTTTTTCTAGAAAAAAGAAAAATAAGGTGATATTCTACTCCTGTGTACTCAATAAGAATATTTTCTGGGTGCATCTTCTAGCCCCAGCACAGTGGGGTGATGCTACCTGTGATCCAGCTGCATCAAAACTGACTTTGTGCTTTAGAGAAACACCTTTTAAATATTATTATTGTATGGATTTGGATTTAGTTGGGTGTTTTGGATTGATCCAGGACAGGAGCCCTCCTTTCTCTCCAAAGGCTTCTCCCAGGTATGAGCATGATGCAGGCTGTTAGCTGTTTCCCAGTTTAATCCTCCTCCTCCAGAGGCCGTGCTGGTGTCACACAGGCCTGGAGCCAGCAAAGCACGTGCTCCTCAGGGATGGGCACCTTCCTGGGTGAGGAGCATGTTGAAGTGTTGTGCTGAGTTATGGTCACAGATTAGGAAATAGTTGGTTATATTTAGACTTAAAAAATAAATCTGGTCTATGTTCCTTTACATTTTGGGTTGATAGAGAAGAATTTTCACTTATTTTTTAAAAATGTTTATATGTGTCATTCCTTCCCCTTCCCTCCTTTCATCTGTTCCTCCTGTTTCTTTCAGACATGAAGTCACAGCACTGTCTGTGATGTCAGTGTGTTTCCATATTGACAGACCGTTCTGTCAGAAACAAGATCTTGATGCTTGTTTCAGATGAGGCAAAAGGGGAATACAGATGGCAAGAAGAAAATCAGAGGAGTGAGAGGGATGCAGGGAGAAATACACACAGCAGAGCTACCGGGGAAATGCAGAGTGCAAAGACAACTTCCCCGTGAGGTGGAAAGGACTTCTCTCCTGGCTTCAGCAGGATCATCCACAATGTGGGTGTCATCTTGAGTATTCAGCAGAAGCTTTAATGTTGCACTGGTTTTGGCTCAGGAGTCCTTGAAGGTGCAGGAGCAGTGGTCACATGCTGCTTTTCTCCTTGTTTACGCCTTCAGCAACAGCAGATCCTCTTGATTGAAGCCAGGATTATAGGATTTCCAAAAGCTAGAACACACACTCGTTGTCAGCAACTTCAGCATAAGTTCAGAGGCTATCCAAAAATCAACTGCCTGCTCTCACGTGGCACTTGAACTAATTGTCACTCTTTGAGATAAGGAAATCCTCTTCCTAACTCGTCAAATTTCAGGCTTCCCAGGGAAAACGCCTCCCAGATTAGGAACAGATCTAAAAATCACACTGTAATCAGCTGAAAAGGTTCAAAAAAAACTGCAGCTGAAAAACAGGGGGAGGCAAATGGAATTTAAAAAGGGTTAATGAGCAGTAGATATCATGTAATTAATAGATAATCTAGTAGTAAGATCCCAAAGATGTGTCTAGCACTGGGAACTGCAGGCAGTTCTACCACATTTCTTTCACCGACTCGAATAGCAGAAGCCAACATTTGGAGAAAGCACCAGCTATGCCAACATTTCTAATGCTCTTATGCATTCAGTTTCCAGTAGACTGTAAAATGCCAGCTTGATATAGTCATCTGAATTAATAGACTTTTTTTAGCCTTTTTTTTAGCATTCCTTCCTGGTTTGGTACAGTCGGTAGTAACAATGAGCTCCGAGCACGTGCTGCGGGTGGATGGGGAGAGCCAGGCTGGCCCTGTTTGTGCTGAGGCAGGTAACTCCAACATGTACCCAAACTCCTGGGTGTGTAGTTGGCCACTTCTCCAGTAGGAAGTGGGAAAGGAACTGGCAAGCACCTCAACTCATTGCTTGAGGCCTAAAGCTGTCAGAAAACAAATCTCCTCTCCCATAGCCCACAAACACATACACCTAACTTATTTCCAACTTGAAATATCCCTGCTACACTGCAAGCATTTTCATTTTGCAGCTGTGTCTGCACAAATGTCCACGCTGCACAGAGGCTGCTGCTTTCTCCGGAGCAGTCTGATTTAGAAGCAAACATCTTTGTGGCTTATTAGTCTTTGGAAGGCATCGTTTTGTCCCAGTACTATTCACGGGGAGTGTTGTGCAGAATGCTGATTGACAAGAGTTAAATTCAAAACATGTAGCCATTTTCTGGTGTGTGGTTTTTTTCCTGATTGAAGGAAAACTACTTAGATGTTTGTTTCCAAAACGGCATCTGTCAGCAATCAAAGGGGAAAAATTGCATAAAACAAATGCAATTGTTTGGAGTAGCATTTCCTGGATCATGTTAAATGCTTGATTTGCTCCCCATTATGCTCACCAAATAATTTTATTTTCCACAATAATTGCAATATTTAACATGTTGTATTTAATCTTGTTTTAATGCTATTAACAACAGCCGCTTATGAAAGGAGTAATTGCTCTACGGGTAAGAACCCACCATCCCCAGCACCAGAAAGAACAATGGCAAAGTTAACTGCACCTAATTGTTCTGAATTTAAAACACTGCTAACCAACAGCACTCCTCATTGCTTTGCACAGAACCACTCTACTGTCAGGAAGGAAATGGTTTCATGCTTCTGTCATTCATAAGCTGAAAAGTGTATGCTCTAAAAAATATTTATTCAGTGTGCTTTTCATTAATAAGGGGCAGTAAAGTCCTATATGGGTATAGGAAGAGCTAAGTACTCGGAGCAGTGGCTAACACAGCAATGGAGTAAAGTTTGGGAGTAGATCTAGAACTACATCAGGTGGTGAAAAAAACCCACAGACTGAATAGAGATTTCTCAGAGCTTGACTGGAATGATGTGCAGCACAACTGGGCATGAAATACTAAATAAATAATAAGCAGGGTGGGTAAGTTGTTTGGTTTGAGAGGAAGGAGCGAAGAGTGCAGCATAAAATTGAATCTGACACCGATTCAAAGGCTGATTGTTACTTAAGCATTTTACTTTATATTTCGTGTGATTATTTGGAGGGAGAGTGGTGGTTTGGCTTTTACCAAGAAGCAGCAAGGCACAGAAAGGACAGGTTAACGAACCTGCAGTAACTGAAGACGATAAATGCTTTGGCCAGCCAGTGCAAGGACAGTTCCTGGCACACTGTCCATTTTTTTTTTTTCTTTTCCCCTGGACTCAGAATAAAACTTAACACTTCCCCTGCTAGTCAGATCCCTTCCCGTCAACGGCAGGGGGATTATACCTGCTGTCTGGAGCAAAAATGCAAACTGGGATGCTAAGAAGTTGCACAGATCACACACCACTATATATTTTTTTTTGTGTGGGGGGGGTGCAAACAGATTCTTAAGGCTGGGGCAAAGAAAAACCAAGCCAAACCCCTGCATGTTACGTTAGCAGTTTGTGTTTACTCTAAATCATTTGCTTATCTCGCATATCACTGGAATCTGAAGGTATTATTGAAGCTGGATGAAAGTTAGTTCTGTCCTGTACTCAATTACAGTTTTGTAGTCCACGCAGCCCGGAATTGTCCTTTTGCTGTAGCCAAATAGTTAAAACAATAATTACCACACAAAACAATCAAACGAAGGATTGTGCACCCACAAACTCCCCTTCCTGAGACGCACAGAAGCAGATATTGTTGAAAATAGAGCGGGTATTTTTAATCCATTTTTCTCATGTCCAAATCGTGAAAAGATTTGCAGAGTGTGGCTGTTTCTGAGTTAGATCAGCCCGAGCTCACCAGCCCTAAGAAATATTCCTGGCCAGAGTCCGTTTGCCAGTTCAGAAGTTCATTTTTTTTTCGAGCACTGGAGGAAGGAGCCGCTGCTGTGGAGCGATGGGGGCCACGGGCGAGCTCCGGCCGCCCCGCGTGATACAAGGGGGTGATTGACATGGAAAGCATTCCCTGCCTGTTTCATCCTCAGCTGCCATCAAAGTCATACTTTTGTGGCTTTTATAGAAGTAGGAAGCAGAGATGGGAAAACTATCATTTCCCTAATCTGCCAATGAAGGGATTTTAATCCTGGGCAATAGCAGGATCTCGTAACTTTTCCTAACTGCTTGTTTTGGAGTTGGCTCTTCCCAAGTTATGTCAGCTCTTCGTGTAAATTTTGGATATGGCAAAGAAGTTTTGCGGGAGGGAGAAGCAAACCCTGTGAGCTCTGGGGGCTGTCACCTGAAGGTATTAGGATGTGTAACATTAAAAGCCAGTTTTAAAAAATATGGTAGCAGCACTATAGAAAAAAAACTCAGAATTGTTCAGTTTAGTCACTTGAACCTGCGTATGAAAATGTCATTCATTTAAACAATAAGATCTGGTGTCTAAAATCAAGAAGGAACAAAGATCCAAAACTAACATCTAAAAAAAAAAGCAAACATTTGGTTCCTTCAGAAATCTTCTGTCACCGAATTGAGAAATAAACTTGAGCAGTTTATATTTTTGTTTTGCCTTTCACTGCTGAAGTGATTATATGCACAATTATGAAAGGAAAAAAAAAAGCAAAAGAGATGCAATCTTTTTCTTTTTTTGGTCAGTATTTTTTTTTTCTCTCCCCCCCTCGGTCACGTACATGAGAAAAGTAGCTGCGATAAACAGATACTGAATCAGACTGAAAGTCTTTAGAGAAAAAAAAAAAAAAAAACACACACCCAAAACATTGCATGATAGTCTCTAAGCAGTTCCATCTGTCAAGCAGAAATTTTAGGCTAATAGCCTGTGGCGATCTCCCTCCGCAGTCCACTACCTGCCTTTGTCCTATTAAATCTCTTTATTCTTCTTAAAAAAAAAAAAAAAAAGGAAAAAAA
>JAOEGS010009879.1:66088-84399 GCA_025447755.1 Corythornis vintsioides | reverse complement strand
CCTCCCTTTTTTCTATTAAAATTTTTTATTTTTTTTAAAAAAAAAAAAAAAAAAGGAAAAAAAAAAGGAAAGGCAAGAAAAACCTTGCAGACCAAAATCATCTTAGTGATGAAGCCTTAATTTTGACCGCCTCTCTTTGATGTTGAGCAGTGGGTTCTTATTTAAAAAAAAAAAAAAGAAAGAGTGAGAGAGGAGAGGGGGAGAGAGAGGGAGAGAGAGAGAGGAGAAGACAGTGCTAGGAGCAGATGACTTTTCATCTCCACTTCACCTTGCCACTGGGTCTGTGAGAGATTGGTTCATTGTCAAGGAGATTTTTTTTTTTTTACCCATGATTCCATATGGTATGGACCGGGCTACATGTTGCCCAACATGCCAGTGCAAATGTTTTCTCAATTAGGTGTCTTATCTCCCGTGAGTTAGCATCAGATGAAGCTTGCTGACAGCATAATGGCAGGGAAAACCTCCGACGGCTCCATCAAATGGCAGCTCTGCTACGACATCTCGGCCAGAACTTGGTGGATGGTGAGTTGGCAGCAGGGCTGCTTTTTTTTTTCTCCCTTTTCTACTTTCCCTCCCTCTTTGACAAAATGTCCCAGACCTCACATTTATCAAATTAACATTTGATTTTTTTCACACTCTTCAGTAGAGCAGCCTCACACTTGTCCCACTTGTGTGCTTTCCCCTGTGTAACGGGAGACCGTTATCGTGCACTGCAGCTTCCAGAGGGAAGCCTTTTCCATTCTCCTTAAGGGGAAGAGAGGGAAAAAAAAAAAAAAGGAAAAAAGTGTGCAAAGAAGTAGTTTAAAAAAGCCTTGTGCAGAGTAACTTGTCTGAGCCGGCTGCCTAACGCTGAGTTTGTTTTAGTTGATCTGCTGTTCCCAGCGTCCGTGTGCATGTGCGTTCCGTACCATGCAGCGCTCTGGAAAGGGAGGTGGAAAGTTCAGCCCGTTACAATCGAGTCGCTCGCCCTCCAGCCCGCGCCGGTGGGGTAGTGTCGTGGTGTAAAATCATCACGTGTGAGAGCAGCGTGTTTTGTGAGGTGCTGCCTTTCATCAGAGACCCCCATCTAACTTTTCCCTCCGCTTGTTTACGTTAGAACAGGTTACCGGGCTGTGCTGACCTGGAGCCATGTGTTACAGATCCCACATAGTCTGGCTCTAGCTGCTTTTGGGTGCAATTAAAGTTTCAATAAAGTCCCAACGTGCTCCGTAGAACGAGTTAACTAGCATGTCATGGTCAGCCGGGCCAGACAACCTTTGACATCTTGAATCTATAAGAGGTATAGTGAGTTAGGAGGATGCACAATAGCCCATTGTGGCAGAAGATGCAATTCCTGTTGTGAGGAAGAGAGTCCTCAAATCATTACTGCCCTCGTTAGCGTGTTGTCCGTTAGGGATTAATTCGTTAGCGGCGCATTTTGAGTTTTCTGTAATTATTATTCTTGTGGCAAGCGTGAATTCTTCCAGTGAGAGGAAAAGTTTGCTGCCAGGACAATGAATGTATTATCCGCTCCTAACTGGACCGTGAACCTCAGCTCATTTCACATAGATATCAGTTAAAAAAGGACTGGCGAGTGGAATTACAAAACAAGGCATGATCACTTTCATTGTATGATACGCCGAAACAAGTCGGGGGCTTTCCCTCCCCCTCGCCGCCGCCCCGGACCAATTTTGGTATCATTTGGAAAGTTTAAGACCTCTGAGGACTTGAAAGACTTTTAAAAGTGAGATCCGGAAGGTTTTTATTCTGCAGCTTGGTGGTGGCCATTGTGTAGATCATGTGGCTTGTATTTAAAGGTGTTTGGGCTCGGGGTTTTTTCCCTTTTTGTTTCGTCTAAACTCTTAATTTATTTTTTTTTTAACCATCTATTAGAGGTTTGCCAGCGGTTGCCAGTGAAATGTAACATGCAGCTTTTGGTTACTGGGAATAGGGGAGGCTAACCACTGTACTTATAGTACTGATTTTCCAATTAGACTTTCTGCCAGGGGAAGTTGGAGGGGGAAGGGGTATTTGCATGCACATAAACTGTTGATTATTCATGTGACTTTTTTTTTTTTTAAGCTTGTTAAACCCTTGTAAATAAGGCTATTGATTCTTAGTTATCATTTTCAAAGCAAAGTTTTCAAGTACCTGTTTTAGCCACACGATTTACAGCATGCTGTGATTTTTTTGCCTTATTCTAAGCTATTTGTATCTTGTGTTACCACTCCTCTTTTATTGTCTGTCGGCTGCTTTTATGATGAGGTACGTCCGCGTTTATTATTTAATAAGTATCCTCAAATGTTATTTAATAAGTATCCTCAGATGTTGTTAGGCAGTTGCTCTCACCCTACAGAAAGTGTCCGAGGAAGTTTCATTTCAGTCCCATCCATTTCACAGATGTTTTAGTACTGTGAATATAATATGTAAAAATGCTGGAAACATTTAGTAATGCACTTGCCTAAAAATAAACAGTTTTATAACCACACATGCTGTTGTTTAGATTAAACATTGCAGAAAGTTCTCCTTAAACTTGAACATCACACCATTTATTTTCTAAGAGCAGAAAAAAAAAATTAAAATCACTGAAATAGCCTTTTCCGTAGAAGTTGTGCTAGATGAAAGAAATGTTATTTTTAACTGCAATGAATAATTCAAGATCCTTACAATAGACGTGTTAATTGCAAATAATTTCGTACAAAGTTTCAATTATTGATGGAGTAATAAGCAGTTTTTCATACAGCCTGAATCTAAAACGTACAACAAAGTAGATATCTATATTTTTTTTGCCCCCCAATCTCATCCCATTTGACACATTCTTTTAACCAAAAGTAAAGCTAGAGAACAGAGATTTTTTTTTTTTTTTTTAAATGTTTTAAAGACAAATAAAGCTTTGAAAATTACCTCATGCATCGTCTGGCTGCACAAAATCTCAGCTGCACTGTGCTAAACTTCGGTTTGGTACTGCCAGCATACAAAGAGAGGAGTGAATACCCCTTGCACCCATATGGACTCAGCTGCCAGCACTGTGATATGCAATTTTGCTTTTTAATGAATCGTAAACAATTTGTGTGTCAAACGAGGGAGTTTGTTTTCTTTCTGGAGCGGGGTCTAAATCCGTTTTAAGCTATAGCTGTGTACTGTACTGGAGTATTATGCTCAAATTTAAAGGTTCTGTGTCATTTTGATGAAAAGACCTGTTATAATGAAAGAAACGGCTTTATAAAGGCTGGCTGGAGTAATCTCTCTTTCTTTCTCTCTCTCTCTGTCTCTCAGCCTCACACTCTCCCTCTTTCACTCCAGTCTATAGCATGTTTATAGCTAGCTGGAGATAATGGAGATTGGTTGATTGCATGATTAGGAAAATGAATGGATTTTAGCATTGGGCAAAGCAGCTTGCATTTTTGAAAGGTGGCTTTAAAATGCAGAGTTCTAATTTTGACCTTATTTTCTTTCATAGATAATCTTTATTAATGCTCCTTTAATTCGGGTTTCCTCTTTGCAGCTAGTTTTTCTCTCCAGCCATCTGATGGAATGGCTAATATATTTTATCTTGCTTGCCAGAACAGCAAGCAGTCAAAAAGACATTATTTTTCATTCTTGCAGGCTCTTCTAAATGTTTCAAACTATTTCAGTAGGACCCACAGGATTTGTCCTTTTTGGCAATAATTGTATTTGTCGCCGGAGTTCTAAGGTGATCTTTTGACACCTAATCTATTTTTTCTTAGGCTTTAATCAAATAAATGCAGACACAGTTACTATTTTGGCCACGTGGTAATGTGACATATTAGGAGACAATTTACCTCCAGATGCTGTAAATTTCTGTAAGAAGGACTTAAAGCTTTTCTAATAAATAATAGCAAATACTTTTAACCAGTAGAGCAGCACAAGGTGATGAATTAGTTTGTTGGAAAGATGATCATTGTCTTGTGATCTTTGGCACTTTCCATTTAAATTTGATGCTGTCATAGGGACACTAAAGGGTTAGTCCCAGAAAAGTTTTGCTTCTCTGTCTTCCATTTGTAACAAATATGTGCAGCTGTGGTACTTTATAAACATTTATTTCAAGCTGATTATGTATTTTTTTAATTATTTGCTCTAGCAGGCCAACATGAAGTGACCATGATATAGGTTTAATAAGGGGCTGTCTGCAAAATTCCTGGGCCGCGGGGTTATCGAAACACACGCCTCGCCGAGGTAGAGACTGGAGGGAAATTCCCAGTGAAATTCCCAGTGAAATTCCCAGTGCCAGTCCAAACCTGAGGACCCAGGGCCAAATTCTGCCCGGGGTTTACGCTGCCATCGGCCCGGATCGCTGCCTGAGGAGCAGTCGAGTTACTCCAAGTTTACTCACCTGAGAGGCTGGGAGCCAACTTGGACCTAGAACTGGAGTTCCCTTGGTCCAAACACTGTCCAAACCCAAACTCTTTTCCTTTGTGAAATAGCTGAAGGAAAAGAAAGCCTCATTAATAAATAAGGAGCCATTTCAAATGACTCCATGTATGAGTTAGCATGCGGGCTGCTGTTATTGAGTGTGACAGCTAAACCAGATCTTCCTCTCATTTTCCTAAATTTCCTAGTTTTATTTCCCAGCTAGCAATCCCTAGCTCAGTGGATATTATCTGTAGGTGCTGTAAGTTTAAAGAGAATTTAGTTAAAATAGTAGGACTGGACTTGAAATGGCCATTTTCTTACTTTGAAGCTTTTAGCTCAACGTTATTTTTTTTCACCAAAGCGCTTGGTGTAAATACTTTTATTTTGCACCTCTGTGCTCTATTTTATTTTTTTTTCAGAGAAATAGGTGAAATTGCTTAGGTAATTTATGCAGTAAAAAAAAATAAAATAAAATAAAGAAATAGAAAAATTAAATGTTACCAGAATTTCCATCAATTAAGAATAAATAGAATCCTCCTTATTCATCTCATTTGCAATGAGATTGAAAATAATGATGCATCTAATAAATATTTAAATTATCTTATGGAATACTAACTGTTACTATTGAAGCTAAAAATGTCCAGAAGCTTGGAGCACACAAGTAATATTTCTTGTGTAAATCCCTGAGCGTATCTATCCGTACTCTAAGTTGGCCATGGAAATCCTCAAGTGCTGTTGTACTATCCGTGGCTTTGCTGATCTGTGTTTCCTCCTTATACTTTGCTGGATATCACAACCCAAACACGTATTAATAATTATTCTGCCTCTATAAAAATAACCAAGTGTGAACAGAGTCTCACACCGCAGCCTGGATTGTCTTTGTTTTATACAGTAACTCTCATACACTTCTCAGCTGCTGTACGAATAATTCTAATAAAATTATTCCTTCTCTCATAGTCACTAAATTCCATATTTAATGTGTGTTCAGTGCATCATTTTACATACTTTCTAATACCTTCAATATTTTCTATACGTGGCATCCTTTTGCCCGCGAGTGTTTGCACTGGTTGTTTTCTCCTCTTTTTCCTTCACCTGTCCTGAATATTGCCATGAATGTTTCCAATTTAAAGCCTGAGGAGTCAGTGGCTGATTAGAAGACAGGAAATTGGAGGATTAAACTGTCTGGTTGAACTTCCTTTACTTATCAGTACTGTGTAACTTACACTGGATTATGAACTCATTGGGACAATTTCTACAATGTACTAGTAGTTCTGTTTTCTTAGGCTTTCTTTTTTCTGAAGAAAATAAGGAAAACAAGGAAAATTAGTAGTTTGTGGCTAGAAACCAATACTTATAATAACGCTGAAGCACCAGAGGTTTAAAACAAATTTGTTTGAATGTCCCTGATATCAGAATTCATTCAAATTGAAATAATGGTTGTCTACAGTATATATTTTAAATTAACTGCAGTATGTAAACAAGCAAGCAACAGATACTTTTGAGGAAGGGGAGGGAAATGACATCATTTTAGTAAGAGGAGAATGCACCACATTAACCCTTGCTCAGCTCCTCCCTTCAGGAACTTTTGAGTTGGCTGTAACACAAGGGTGCAACCATAAGACACCCTGAGAAAGTGCTGGAGAGAAAAGCCAGGTTAGCAAAAAAAAACTTCATCTGGCCTCTTGGTGCTGCTCTCTGAGCTGGGAGCTGGAGATCTGACATCCTCACCCGGCCCTCATCAGGGGAGAAGGATGCTGTGGAGGAAGGAAGAGCCCAGTTTTGCACCCTTACTGGCCAGCTGGTCCTCACTGGTGATGTCCATGTGTAATTTCAGAGCTTGCCGTGGCCCTGGTGATGAAATCATTGTGATAGTTGGGAGGAGCGAGCAGCAGTGTGATTCGGAGGACCTTTCTCCTGAAGGATAAACAGGAGGACTTCTAACCTCAGACCATGTGCTATTTGTCTCTGTGCTACCACTCACCACTCACCATGGTTTAGTTTTACACACTGGATTGAGAACTGAAGGTGTCAAAGCTGTACTGAATAGCAGACCATGCAAGAAAACTGAAAGGCTGACACTGCCTGAAGGGTCTCACACCTTGGTCTGACCCCAAAGGCTGCACAAGTAGTCACACACTCCAGTTAAACACCAGGACTGGATCTTTACCTTGATCAAGGTGCTTGGGGTGGTTTC
The DNA here is from genome assembly GCA_025447755.1 of Corythornis vintsioides. NCBI lineage: Eukaryota > Metazoa > Chordata > Aves > Coraciiformes > Alcedinidae > Corythornis > Corythornis vintsioides. Next base: position 77,852 of record JAOEGS010009879.1, on the reverse strand, counting down.
TGTCAGTATGATCCTGCTAATTTAGACAAACTCTCCACTGATATTGGGAGTAATAAAAAATGAGGGTGAAAATGAAAGAATACTCTGGAACTTTTTGCTGGTGAAGTCACAGTAGTTTCCATATGAAGAAAGAAAAACCCTGTCTGAAACTTTTTATAATTAAGGAAGTAAATATTTGCTTTCTTTCCCTTCCTATGAAAGGAAAAAGGTTTTGGTTTATTGAGAGGTTCTGGTGGTGTAATCCCAGTGTGAAAAGACTCTCCCTGTGCTGCTAGAAGTGCTGTGCTTCACTCCTCACCCTCAGATGTGGTCACTGATGCTGATGAATATTTAAAGATGATTTTAGGATGAATCAAGTTGTTTCTGTGTCGATATTTGAAGACAAATATGCAAGTTCCTAATGGCATGTTTGGGATTAATAATATCTTTGTTATTTCCATTAATGTCACTAGGAACTTCTCTTCCCCAAGCACTGCAGCTATAATTCCAGCACCCCTTGCAAATGCTGGAGCTCGTTGTACATGTACAAACACAGGCTTTACCTAGGCCTTTAGACTTGATCCACCCAAAAAAGTGGAGACCCTGCCACACTCCCAAGAAATCCAGCTGCTCTCAGAGCAGCAGGAGCCAGTCTGATGGAGGTGCCTTCAGAGCAGGTGCTGCACCAGCCTCTTGTGCTAGAGCTTTAGACCTTGCATTCGCTGCGGTGAAAATCTCCACACCTATTTTCCACGGAGCAGATCATTGAGGAGTAGTTCTCAACCAGATAAAAATCATTAGGACAGATTAAAGAGATGTGTTGGCTAATGGAGTGAGATTCAAAATATTTTGCCTGTATAAGCGTGTCTGTTGTTCTTTGAGTTTGATTTTTGTTTTTTTTTTTATGTTGGGTTTTTTTTTTCAGAGGCTGTGAAATGCAAAGTTAGCAATACAACTAGCTTTGGGTGGAAGTGTTGGGTAGTACAGATGGCACTATAAGCTTGTAGACTTTTACTACCAATAATTGCAATGCCCTTGCTTTCAAAGGAGTGCAGGTTGCCCTTGATGTACACAAACAGCCATATTAATTTCACAACCCAATTGCAATAGCACACACGGATTGAGGTTGTCAATGGGAACAGTGTAGAAATTAAGAGCACAAAGAGTGCTCTCAAATAGGCCTTTCTGCTTTAAATATAACTCAAAAGGCACAGGGTGCATGTGGTCACTAACAGAGTACTTCTGTAATTGAGACAGTTTGAGCAAATTAGAGGGGAGTTTCTCCATATTTTTTTTTTTTCTATCCAGAATTCAATTAGGCTGGAGAAAAATGGACCTGATTCTGCATGGAAATGTGCTGCTATTCATTCGTAGTCCTCTTTTCTTCAGTGAAGGGAATGGAAAGTAGAGCATGGCTTATTGGTTTACGTTAAGGAAATATAAAGAGTATTCTAAAGTGACCCAAATTAACCTTTTCTGTTCAGTAAGGGAGAAAAACTGTCCTATTTGATTGTTCATTCAGTCGGCGTTGATGTTTGCTCTCGGGAACAAACAGCAGCAGTGTGCATGTGCTTTTGCTGCTATTTTCTATACTTGAAATGTTCTTCTGTGATGTTCTTAGAATAGGTAAAGAAGAATGTTAAACGTGGCTTAGTTAGGGCAGGGACTAAAAGGTAAATCTTTTCCAAGAGCACAAACAGAAGAAATCGTCAAGGATTCTAAACAAACACAAGTGAAACTCACATTTGCTCATGATCTGCTAATGAGGACTCGTGGTTTAGGCAAATGGCAATGCATATGAGCATTGCATTAGGACTTGTTGCTTCCTCTCCTTTTATCCTGATTTCCTAAGGAAATGAGGCTTAAACGATTGGCTGTCTGTCTGCCATGTGCAATGAAGGAAACCAGCAGAAGACACTATTTAACACACTCAAGGGATTCCCTCGTGTTCAAGAACTGATGAATAATTCTTAATTTAAAAGCAATCAGTAACTTTCTCACAAATTATAACTGTCTCACCAGATTTAATAGGATACAACTCTCACCTCAGATCTGTATTGTTGCTGGCATTCATTGTATTTCTGCTGACACCCCTTCTCTTCATTCTTAATGAAGTTTTCTAAGAGTCTTCCACTGAGAAATGGGGGAAACACCTTCCACAGAAGTACATGGGCATGGAGGAAGAGGACAGGCTAAAATGGTGGGAATGCCTTGGAGAAGGCCTGGCTCTTGGCAGGCAATGGCATTTGCTGATTTCTAATGTAAATTTATGTTGAAGAGAAAGTGTAAAGAATAGGGAGAGTGACCAAAGGATGGGTATTGAGCATCTATAAAGGAGAGGGGAAGGAGGGCAGGCTTTGCTATATGTTTTTTGGCATTATAAAGAGCAGAGGCCAAGAGATCACACCTGAGTAGAGGATGTGAATCGTGAGGTTTTATTTCTTCTCCTCTTCCAAATCTCTTTTTGAAGTAGTCCCTTTTTCATGACTTAAAATGCCATTCAGTAACATATGGACTACCAACTGCTCTGGTCCTCCAGTAACTGGACCACTGCACAGACAAATAACTTTCTGGGGTTCATTTTCCTCTGTTCTGATGCAGAGGCATGGTTTGAATTGCAGATTAGTAGCTCATTTGCCCAAACTCTTCTGCAGTGAAGAAACTCCCTAGCACGAAGCCAAAGAGCCATAGGACAAAAGCAGTGGCTGAACAAAACAAGGCTCTGTGCCAGCTCCATGAGATGTCCCCCGTGACCAGCAGTGCAAACACTTTTGATTGCATCTGCTCAATTCCAAAATTTCAGGGAATATTTTAGGCAACTTTGCTGTAAACTCTGAGCCTTGGGAAAATGAGAAAAGAGCAGAGACCAGGCTGACCAAGTGCCCCTGTGGCATTGAGATTCAGAAAAGTCTAATGCTCCGTTGCCCATCATGTCCCACAGACCTGCATCCTGGTGGCTCCTTGACAAGGACTGTGGTTTCCCAGCATATTAACCTCAGGAGCCACATGTCCTTCAGGAACCAGTTGTTCCCATCCCTGAATGGTGCAGCCCAGCTTTACTACTTCTCCTAACACATCTGGTTTCTGCAATATCATCACGGGACAGATCCTGTGTGAAAAACCAAGATCTTAACAATAGTGAGATGCAGAGACGCTCAGGAGGAGCACAAAGCCTTAACTAAAAAACATTCAAAAAATGTCACATCAAAAAGTGACTGATTGGCTGCCTAAGAACAGATAGGCTGGGATTTTTAATTTTCCCTTTCAACAGGATAAGAGGCTGGAGACAGAGTGGAAGTTGTACCCTGAAAAAGAGTGTGAGACGAGGCCTTCTGGAATATGAGAAATAAACAGGCAGATAAGGGAAGAATGACAGAGCTGCAGAGTTGGGAGGATGGTGACAATTGCCAGTTGATGCAAACATCTGTTTGTGTGCTTTGGATGGAAATCATCAAACACCTGCCCTCCCACGTGCAAATGCCTTTGTTCTGGGGAGGTTTCTGGGTGCACATTCCCAAATGGGTGTGCACCAGTGGGGTCTGGAATTGGTGTTTGTGTGCTCTAGGTGTTTGCACCTGCAGAATGCAGGTGCCTGCTTAAATGTGTGTTCTTACAAGCAGAGACCCAACCTATTCCCCTCGGTTCCTGTAGACGTCTGCCAAATGTATCCCTTGAATTTCTTTGTCTCACCCTCTCCATCTATGGACTAGCCTAATAAAACTCACTTCCCTCAAAAAAAAAAGGTGTTAGATGTTAATTAATGGGATTCCAACATTATCTGAAGACAGATGTTGTCATTGCAGTGTGTTATTTTATTTTAAACGTTACTTATGAATAGAAGCTTTCACAGAATTGGGGAGCTAAAGAGAGGAAGGACCTAATAGTCTGAGGAGTCTTTCCATCCACCAGCAGTCTGTTTTTTACTGTTTATTTATTGCTGACTTTTATTTTGCCTTTAAGCCAAACACTATGGTTACTCATATAGCATATGCTCCTTCACTCTGCACACAAGTAAAAGCAGTGATCTCAAAATCAAGATAATACTCTAATAAAACCAGACTGAGGATGCCTGGAGTGGTGTGTGCACTCGGGCTGGGTGAGACACAGATCCCTGTGCACACCACTGGTTTGTACCACAGGAGTTTGGTAGATGGAGTGGATTACTGGGATTTCATTAAAAATTAAATGTACAATTATTTAGATGAATTTTTCACATATGCTTGTGGGCAAACATTTTTTGATTAGTTGTTGACATATAGTACACACAGTGTGTGTGAGTGTGTGTGCACATGTATATTTACATGCACGATATATAAATAAAATACAGGCAGTAATGTAGTGTTAGAAGAGTCCACTGATAGTCATTAATTTGACAAGTCTCATATAGGATGGAAAGAATGATCTTCCTCAGACTGAGAAATTGTTTTCACTATATCACATTAAGACTTATTTATCACATTAAGACATTCATCACATTAAGACTTGTTTATCCAATAAGTAGGATAAGAGCTTGAGACCAACCACAGCTCATCCCAGCTCTCTGCTCATTTTAGCTGTCTCTGAAGAAGTTTCTTTTCCAAAGGATGCTGTGGAAGCAAAGCCCTGCAGTGGCTTTTGCAGCAGAGCCTGGCACCAGCCTGGGGTTGTGGGATTTACACCGGTGGAAGGAACTTTCTCAGTTTGATTTTAATTAGAAATCAGGTGGTAAAGCTGGGGAAAAGATTTGTAAAGATCTGAAGAGGAGCAGCTTGAATAACACTGTATTAGTCATGAGGCGAGGAAGGAAGAATGTTGTCATGATTTGAAAGTAACATTGTTCAGCAAACGAAGATGTGTGAAGCATTTGCTAAACTAAATTAGTTCCGAGCTTTGGTGCACGTTTGTGTCATTCTGTTCATTGAAGCTTTGAACAATTGTGAAGGAAAAAACAAAAAAAACCAAACACATCCATTAAGATTTTAAAAAAAGCTTATAATGTTTTCTGGGGGTGTTTATCTGCAGCAATTCAACTGCCATTTTGTCATATTTCAGACGGAATAATTAATCAGCACAAACAAATAAATGCAAATAATGCAGTGTAATTCTACTAGGAATATTGCAGTGTCAATCTAATGAAGATGTTGACTTCCCTCACACAAACAGAAGTTGCAGGAGAAGTTTTCAGGCCCTGTGTCTCCTAAATTCTGTCCTAAATTCCTCAAGAGATGACCTTTTGCTAATGCATGGGTTCAGTGTGCAGAAAGGTGAAATCTTGGGGTTGGAGTGTCCCCTGTAGAATATAATTGAAGAAGTGTAGCCATTTCCTTTTTAGTTTTATTACCTTGTAATAAATTTTTCTCAGATTTGGTGCTCCCAGCTCTCTGTGGGGAGGGGGCACATTGCACTTTTAGGTCGTGTTCTTAGCTCCTTTAATGCACCTCTGACAAGAGATTTACCTGCCTATTTGGGTTCTTTACCTTAGTGCTATTATACTTGTTGCTGTCTTACTCAGTTAAGAAGTACAAATAGCCCCAGCATTGCCAGCTGCAGTCCCAGGCTGGATCATTACTCCAGATTTGAGGTTAATCAACTGCAAATTCCATTAGCTTCATACAGAGTGAAAATAAAGAACAGACGGTCTCGCCTGTGAGCCAGAAGTCAGGTGCAGCACAATCCGGCCAGCCTTCAGGTACAGGGAGTTTTTCCCTTTGGCTAACATCTCTGAGCTCAGACCAAAGGATCAGATCAAAAAAGATTTTGATGAAAGTTTTATAACTCCTATCTTCTTTTTTTTTTTTTTTTTTTAAGTTTGGTTTTGTTTTTTCTTTTTCTCTCCGCTTCCAATTGCAAATGTTAGTTCTTCATTTGGTGGACTTTTTACCCCTTTTTCTCCTGAACACTGTGGAAAATCAGTGCTAAGAGTTAGATTCTCAAACATCTTGTGTTCTTTAATTACTTGTTTATTGTGCCAGCAACTTGCTTTATTGCTCAAGGAAGTGGTGTATGAAGATGGGGAGGATATGGGGGTAGTTTGCTATTGAAAACCCATTTACTAAGATTCCAAACTTGCAAATGCTGTCAAACACATCCACCTTGTGAGCTCTGCTGTTGATTTCAATAGGACTCCCAGTATCAAAGCCAGACACCCAGGAGAGCAGTAGCAGGATCCAGGCCTAGACGCTTCCCTGCTGCTTTTATTCTGTGCACTGTCTCCCCCTGACACCCATCAGATACTATTTTTCCTTGTCATTGGTGGATTTCTCATGAGTCTATTTAAAATCTGTTTAATATTCCTTTTTTTTTTTTTATGTACTACAAGCAGTCAATATTTATAGGAATTTAAAAAAAAAAAAAAGGCCATCTGCAATTGTCTGAACATAATGCCTCTGATATATCTCAATTCTCTAAAGCAAAAGCTTTCCTGTCCAACAGAAAGACAGTAGGAAAGGCAGGTCCATGGCCAGAAGCTGAGCTTCTGCTGTGCACAGGGAGTGCAGAGCTCTTTCCAAACCCAACTCTGGAAAATTTACATTAGCACAGTGTTTGCCAAACAACGTGAATTTTGTGTGCTGAGGGTTTTCCCTTTTCTTTGTGTCTTTCTCTTCCCCCAGTTTTGGTGGGAAAGGGAGGTGCGTGTGTGTGTGTGTGTGTGTGTGTGTGTGTGTGTATCTCCCTATATACATATGTTAGATTATCACTGGCGTGCCATTACAAAAGGTTAGGGAAAATATTGCTGCTAACAGAACTAAAGATTAAATAATCCAATCTCTGGGAACTGTAAACTAACAATCACTATCACAAATGGGCCCTTTCTAATCATAGTTTGTGGTGGAATGAAAGATGCAATTGTCTGGAATTGATGAATATGGGATCCATGCTGGCTTTGGGGTCAAAGGTGACTTCATGCAAAGGTCCCTTTCTCTCTGGCACTGCTGCCTTTGTATAGCATAGCTTGGCAGCTATCTCTTTGCACTTCGGCTACCTGCCAATGCAGCTGGTACTGTGCAACTGTCTGGTGCAGACTACAAAGCATCACTCAGCAACCAGCAGCTCCGCATGGGGCCCCTTTTCTAGGATGACAAAGAAAGATGGGCTATACATTCTGCCATCTCTGCCCATTAAAAAGACTCTTAAATTGCATTACTACAAGTTATTGTTAATTATGTAGTAGTCACTGGATCTGTATGATCCTTTTAGGGGTTGATAATCTGGATTGTATGCAGGCAGTATAAGTGATCAAGAGGGAAAAATCAGTATTTTGCTGTGGAAGAAGTGAGTACTAACATGGTAAGATTCATAGATTCATAGATTCATAGATATTAGGGGTTGGAAGGGACCTAGAAGATCATCTAGTCCAACCCCCCTGCTCAGAGCCGTGTGAATGAAACCTTCGTTTGGGTTGTGTACACCACAGGTTTACAGCATATGCAGGGAAAAAAAAAACCTGATTGAACTAGACAAATTACTTGTGGAGTTGTGTCCTTATAGTTTCAATATTCATGTTACACTTGAGCCTGGGAAGTGTTTTTGTTGGTAAGCATTTCTCCTGAAAGCTTGCGGGTTGTTAAAATGTGCCTTGAGCTGCAGCTGAGAAGGAAGAAAACAAAGTTCTGGCTACGTGAAAATAAACAATTTCAGTTGAGAAATCCTGAAAATACCCAGTGTTTAAACGATGGGATTCTGATAATGAAAGTGGCATCACAGGCAGACTGTTGGGATGCTGATGATCCTCAGCACTGTTTTCCCTCGGTGCTGCATTTTCTTCCCTTGCTTAAGAAATCGTTTGTAGTGTGTCCAACAAAAAGGAAAATCTTTGTCCCTCCCAAAGCTGAGGTCCTGGCTGTCTCCTGAGGAATGGCCAAGCTACTTCTGTTCTTCAGTTCAGGCGTGATGAATTGTATTGCAACTAAATCTGCAGGCCTGATTCCAGTGGATATTTTCCAACTCTAAGTCCACCAGTGTAAACATAAAATGGGAATAGCTAAGCTGCAGTAAACAGGATTGGAGTCACCTTCAGTAAGATGTAGAGATGATATACTACATAGATCTATGTTCCTGCAACTTAAACATCTTGGACTGAGCCAGCTCCTGTGAACTGGTGTAGCTCTGCTGAAGTTGAGATGAGCTAATTTAGCCCTCCTGAATTTTCTGGGACTTGTTTTTCCCAAGGTTTCAAGGGAAATTCTGTAAAGAAAATGGTGGGACTTGTTTACTCATGAGTGAGGTTTTTCCCCTATTTCTTTTTTCCTGCTTTCTCTGCACTATTTATGATCTTTCACTTGCCTCCTGGAGAGCTGGCAGGAGTCCTAAGATGTACACCAAATTCTGGGAAGGAAACAACACCATTTCTGTAGAGTACCACCACCAGAGCTAGTCTGTTGAACCACTTTTATTTCCTCTTTTGTTCAAATTACACCAGAAAAAATCCGAGAGACACAAGATCCAAGAGGAAGAGACGAGAACCTTCAGGCTTCAGTTTCCCTCTTTCCTCCTTGCGTCTAATATTCCTCCTCTTGCCTTGTTCTGATATCAGCTATTTGAAATAGTTATATATAATTTAACGTTATACAAAAGTATTGTCATATCAAACATAGTGAAATGGATTCCAAAAACACCATCTGGTATTTGGGAATGCACTGTGAGTTGGGAACGTGAGAAGAGATATTCTTTGCCACTTTGCTTGGGACCCAGCCATTAGCAGTGTAATTGCCAAGAAAAGGTGACAGGCTTCAGGCTTAATGCAAGTGGGTTTTGTTGTGTTTTTTTTTTTCCTCTCTCTCTCTTCCCCAGCCTGTTAACTCTATGAGTCCTAAACTAAACGTAAAAGCCACTGTAAGGGCAATGCAATGGCAAAAAAAAAAAGCAAACAATAGGCTCCCTTAAATTATAAGGCAGGGCAGAAAGTGAAATCAGTCGCTGTGTTCCTATGAGAAGAGTGGAATAAGTGAAATCCAAATAAGCTCATTGAGAGGAGGAAAGGAAAGAAGACATGTATGCTTTAAAGCTGCAGTGTGCTACTCAGAATTGTTCTCTTAAGTAGTGGATTTGTAATGATTAGAGTTTCCCAAGCTTTATCCAAAAGCTCATTTCAAAGCCATCATTAGTTTCCTCTAATCCACCCAAAATTGCAAACTGCGTATTGTGAAGGTCATCCCTGACTATTCCAACCCTGCTTTATTTGATGTTATCTCACTTCTCCCTCTGTATCTCTATCCCTTTAAGACGGGGGAGAGGAAAAGAGAGGGTTTAATAAATTAAAATCTCAGATTGATTTCTATGGGAATATTGTTCTGACGTGCAAGAACCTAAAGGGCACTCACAGTGCAGTTTATGTAATTTCATGTTGCAAGCCTGTATCCTGTCATTGGCAGGTGTAATTCTAACAAGTTTTGCCAATATTTCTCACCTGAGAACCAGATCAAACATGAGGGAAGTAAAAAATCAGAGATATTTGAGCAAGGATCAAAGTCTCTGTATTACAATTAGGAAAGCAAATAAACTTTGCAGCAGAGGATGAAAACGAGTGAATAACCCAGAAAGGTTTTAATCTTTATTGATTTCCATCTAGCATTTGAAATGCAGCCTTGTATTAATTCTGAACTTAAAAAAAAAAGGCCACATTGATTTGTTTGGGTATGTCAGAAACTGCCATGCTACAATAGACCTGCTATTAAATTACGCAAAATAAAATGATTTCTGGTGGGTGTATCTAATGCTTGCCAAATTAGATGAAATGAAAGCTAACCCTCTTAGTCTAGCTGTTGTTTTTAAATATTTATGCCTTGAACAGACATTTGTGTGTGCCATGAGGGGGACTAGAAACTCCTTTGCTATCAGTCAGTTGCTGGAGACGTGCACAGTTCCAACAATCTCAGCGGCGGCCTCGCAGGGACCGTTCGGCACCGCGGGGTCTTGCACTTCGCACCCATCCTGCCCCTTCCCTGCTCTGCCACAGTAATTGACTGCGACTGCATTCCGAACCAGTCCTGTGTGCAAAACCCAGCCCACGAGGTGTGGTGCAGAAAGGAGGTGGCAGCCCCCGGGGTGCCAGATTGCTGGAGGGGCTGAGAGGGAAGCTGCCAGCCCAGAGCCTGTCCCCTCAGCCGCCGTGAAGCGCACCGGAGAGACGCCTCTCGCCACGCGGCCCAGCGGGGACAGAAGTCAAACAAAAGGCTTTCTGTTCTTTACCAGAGCTTGGGATTGGGACAGAAATTTACCCCAGCCCTGCTCAGCCTGACCTTGGGTGCTGTTTGCTTTCTAGCAGGTAGTGATGGGCTCTGATACGTCTCATTTAGTAGCAGGTTTGGTGCTTTGAGCCGGCTCAGTCGCGGCAGCCCCCGACGCGCTTCATGTCCCAAACCCTCCTGCCTCCTGAGCCAGCCTGGGCAGCCCAGCAGACAGATAACCTTCTGATTTCTATCTTAGGAAAACAAACAAGCTTTTCAGGCAAAAGCACTCTCCAGGAGAGCATGTTGTGTTCTCACTGTGTTCAGGGCAGGCTGTGGGAGCACAGCTCTGCTCAGGATGGGGAGGGAGAAGCTCAGAGGTTTTGTATGTACAGAAAGTGAGGCTGTGCAGTCAGGCCAGCAGCAGAGAGACAGACCACACTTGGGATCCCTGATGATTCCCACTCAAAGAATCAAGAAACACAAACACAACTGGTTTGCAGTTTAATTTCTGAAGGGGTGTGTTCACTGATGAAAACTTTGGTACAAGAGATAGATGCCTTCAGTTGAAAGGAAATGTGGTCACACCTTCTGTACCACGGTTCCTCCTGCAACTGAAATAGCACAAATTCCCTCCTTGTAGACTGTGCTTTGACCTTTTCCTACTGAATAATGTTTCTAGAATGTATGTTTTGTGTCCTGGTTTTAATCAACATCTGTAGTGCTGAACGAAGATGCAGTTTCCTTATTGTTAATCCCAAATAATAATATTACAAAGGTAAATATTACAAAAACATGTCCTAAGCCTCTGTTGTGCAAGCACAGCCTTTGTGAACCAAAGCCTATGATTCATAGCAGCAGTGCTTTCATTCAGCACCCTGTGGCAGAGCACAGGGCACCCTGGGGACACCCGCCTGGGTGTGAGCTGGAGATCCCCTGCCCAGCTCCATCCCTGGGGCCCTGCTGCCACCAGCCAGGGATCCAGGTCCAGCCCCTTTCTTGGGCCATAGCTGCCAACTCTAGCAGCTTACAGCTTTTTATCACCTTAACAGGAACGTGCCACCCACAGCACTCTGGAATTATCAGATCTTTCTCATCAGTGTCTTTTTTTCCTTCTAGAGGGCTTTGCCTCTTTTTCCCTTCCCATCCCATGCCAGGCTGGGGGTTTGTTTCGCTCTCCAGATACGATGCAAACTGCAAATGAACAATTAGAAGTGCTTAGTATTAAAATGGCAAAAATATTATTAGTTGCTGGCCCCCCTCCCCTCCTGCACCACTCTCCTGAGTTCCCCTCCCTCCCCTTTGGACGGCAGGCAGAAAATGCAGATGCCAAGGCAGTGGAAGATATTTTTAAGCAGAAGCATCTGGCTCCTTGGCAGACTCCACAGGCAGTTGGTTTGGTTGTTTTGGAGTTGCCTCTGGGTCTGTCACATGTTTTGGCATCTGACTGATTGTCTGGGCTGCCTCCTCTTATTGGACATATTTTTTCTTTGACTCACCTTTGATTCTGAATTGTCTCTCTATTTTTGTTTGCCAGTGAACAGTAACTTCAGCTGATCGTGGGAAATAGTCCCTGTCACTCCCTGCCTGTGGCTCCCGGGAGCCTCAGGTTCTGCTGGGATCTCTTTAGGTGGCTAAAC
>JAOEGS010009879.1:38410-65988 GCA_025447755.1 Corythornis vintsioides | reverse complement strand
TCTTTGACTCACCTTTGATTCTGAATTGTCTCTCTATTTTTGTTTGCCAGTGAACAGTAACTTCAGCTGATCGTGGGCTTGTTTATATAGAAATAGTCCCTGTCACTCCCTGCCTGTGGCTCCCGGGAGCCTCAGGTTCTGCTGGGATCTCTTTAGGTGGCTAAACTAAATCTAATTAAACCAGAGCATGTTTAATGAACTTTGGTTAACGTGCACGTTGTGACACTCCCCTGTTACTAATGGCAGCTCTTGGGTTTGTTATCAGTGTTTCTGTCTTTCTGAGATTTTCTGTCTTAGCTGATATTGCAGGGATTGAATGGATTCTTAATCAGAAGCTTTGGGGTTGGGTTTCTATTTCTAAAATGCTGGTTTGGAACTGTCCTGTGAACTAGTCCTTGCTGTGCTCAGGGGGCACAGCAGAGACTCAGAGGTGAAATGTAAATCTGTGCTTTCAAGCTAAAATGAGACCATATTCCATAGAGAAAGTGGCCTCCTTTCAAGGAGAAGGCATATAGAAGGGAGGAAAAAAAAAAAAAAAAGCTATTTTTCAAATACATTTGTAGGTTTTTTTGAAGGTAACATCATAAAAAAATGTTTCTCACTAATATCATTTAAAAAAAAAAAGTGTAACTTGTACATTTTTAAAGAGGATATGGATTTTTTTTTCTTAAGTACACCACATAAAATTACATTTATCCAGGAGATAGGTAGGGAAAAACCCATGACATTTTAAAACATAATCTCCCCATGTGTGTGTTTCATTGGAGTTGAAGTGTTGCCTAAAAGGGAAAGCTCATCTCTCACTGAGCTGTCACTTGTGCCTCTGTCAGGTGCATGTTTACAAGTCTGCTGTGTATTATTGCTGTGAACAGTGAGGATGGCAGAGGCAAGGGAATTAGCACGTAGGGAATAAAGCCATTTATTCCCAGGGCAGGACACTTTGGGCAGTTGGGCTACATCCACGTGTCTTCCTCCTACCTGTATACAACAGAGAGCTGCAGAATAGCTCCAGAGTTAGTCACCAGGTACTTGGAGTTTACAAAAACAGAGAAAAAATCCTAGAGAGTAGCTATAGTTGCAGTTACATTTTTTTTTTGGGGGGGGGAAGGATAAATTATTTTCAAACTACTTTTAACTCCTAAACCAGTGACTGAAAGAGCAGGTAGAAAAAAAGTACACATGTGAACACAAGTAAAACTACTTTTACCATCTGATGCTAAGTCTTGGAGTGAAAGATTCCAGAATAAGCCCCAACCCCAGACCTCTACAGGAACCTCAGTAAATATTTGCACTGAACACAATATCACATCCAAATTAAAGTGAGTTTCCAGCTCACGTGTTTGCAATAGGAAGCCTTTGAGAGCAGTAAATGCCTGCATTCTGAAATCTTAAAAAGAAAATCAGAGTCAAACTAGTAAACCCTCAGTCTACACTGTGTTTTTTAAGTCATCTAGGTATTCTAGGGAATGTGCATCATAAATTTTGCATAGATGGGATTAGCAATATCATGCAGGGGAATCCCAAAGGCCCTATCTCCAACAAGGAAGGAATCTTGTAAAAGACATTCACAATAAATCCTTTCACAGGCCTTGGCACTTTGGTATAACTCCAAAGGCTCCCTGTTAGGTTTTCCTAGGAGGGAAGAAAACCAGGTCATTTCTGTGATCTGAAAGCACCATATGGGTGCTTTTACCTTTGCTTTTCAGCACCTGCAGCAAGTGGCAGATTCGTGGCCAAGCCGAAGCAGCAGCACAAAACACAATATTAGTGGATGGGGAGATGTGATTCTGAACTATCCATCCTCCTGGGGCAAGCAAAGAGCAGAAAGCAGCTCCAGCATGGTGCCAAACTGGTCCTGTGGGACCGTGTGGTTGCAATAAGTAATTTTTAGAATAGCCTCATTCATGCTGCTCTGAGCCCGAGCTGCCTCAGCCAAGAGGAAACACCATTTTCAAGGGCACAGCTCTAAGTCTGAGATTGAAATCCTTGCTTAAGAGTTGCACTCTTTGGATGTTCTGCAGCTAAACTTTATCATTTCTGACTTGGTCTCTTGGCTTCTGGTGAGTCAAGTCAACACACATGTCACACCAAGGTAACTGGATGTATTTCTCTTCTTATCATTAAGAAAAATCCTCAGTCAAAATCAAGGTGTTGTAGTAAATTAATATCTCTCTAGTTGCCAGTGTTGCATTTTTTTAGGCTTCAGGATCCCTTCAGAACAGGTCCATCTGTCCTGCTGTGTCCTTTCCAGGGGTCTGCTTTAAGGCAACACTGGCCTTTGTGTCTCTACAAGACTGAAGGAAGATTTCAGACTGTATTGGGAAAAATAATGCAGTGAGTCACTTCTGCTGGGCAGGGACCAGGGGTCTTCAGTTCACCAAGAGAGGAGAAAGGGTTAATGTCTTGAACACCAGCCTGCACAAGGCCAGGCTCACTCCATCACCACATCAGCCCTGCTCTAGAGCCTTAAGCATCTGCAAACACCTTGTAAAAGATGAATTATGATCTTGACTTCTTTGTCAAGATCCTTCTTGTCATGGACGTAAGTGATTTGAGGGAGTTGGTTTTGTCTTTGTGGCTGAACTAGCAAACAGATTTGTCTGGTTTCCCTCAGAAGATGAGTAGTGAGGGAAAAGACAAGCCTGTTTAGAAATCATTTCTCATCAGGACACAAACTGCTGGCTAAGGTCAAAACTAGAACTGAACATTATCTCATCAATTCCCTGGAAGCTGTGGCCAGTTCTGTTGGTGTCACCAACAGGCTCTGAGCACCTTGACAGTGCAGGGAGAGAGGTGAAAATTGGCTACTAAGGTGTTTGAGTTTTGTAAACACTTTTTTTCCACTTCAAAATGCAAGGTACTGCTGTTCCCAATCAGACTTTCCAAAGCAAGGACATGGCTTGGCCACAGTTGAGATGGATTTAGTCTCCCAGAAAAGTTGTTTTCCCTGCTGCCATCTGACACAGGTGGAGTTACTGCCAACCTAGAGAGGGCAAATTACAGCCAACGTGATGCAGAATATCTTGTGCACAGACCTATGTAGCTGTGTAATTGCTTGGCATGTCTTTGGCCCTTCACTTGTCCCAAGTGATAGGTGTGTGAATGGGTTTATAGGAATAATAATTCTCAAATTTACAGCCAACTCTTTTCCTCTCTCCACTACCCTGGTGGAAAAGGTTTCACAGCCGTTTGCATTTGTTGCAGAAGCCTGCAGAAGGGGTGAAGTTAATCAGAACTTTTGGCTGCCACTCTACTCCTAGCAGAGAATTTTGGAGCTGCATTTCCACTTCCAAAGCTGTAAAGCTCATCTCACTTTAAAATTAAGTAAGGTAGGAGCTGACCTGTGACAAAGAGAAATAATGGCTTAAGATCTGGGTCCTCTGGTAGCTAAAATGATCCACGGAAACAAATCCATTGACAGCAAAAACAAAAAAAAAAAGAGAAGGAAATTGAAATCACATCAGAACCTGGAAATAATGCTCCTCCCACCTCTCAGTGTTCCCACAGAAAGGTGTGAAATTGAAAGGGCAAACAGTGGTATAAATTTCGCTCACCTGTTGTGCTGAGATCAGGGATACACTGAGGTTATGGAAATGGATCCTGGGGATGCATTGCAGAGGATAGCAAGGAACATCAGGTGCTTTGTGCATGAAGTTTAAATGAACATTTAAACACAAAAAGAAGCTTAGCTGTAAAATGTGAGAGTATGTGTGCTCTCCTGGTGCACCACACACTCACTTCCAGAGCATCAATCACTTTTCTACCTTCTTCATGAACAAGATTCTATTTTCCTTTTCCACTCAGGCCTTTGATAAGGGATTTGTGCTTCAGCATCCTCCCCAAGTGCTGAGAACAAGGAGTTTGTTTTCCCCTTGCACGTGCCTTGGGACGAGGCTCTCTCCTTCCAGAACAGCTCAGGCAAGGTGCAGTCAGAGGTCAGTGAGCTCTGCAAGCCCCAGCACTGCAGGTTTGGGTTTGTGGGTTTGGGTCTAATCTATGAACTTCACATCACTTAAGTGTAGATTCTCCCTGTGGTTTAGTACAAGCAGCCAAAGGTTGAATTCATACTGTGTTCTTGCAGGTGAAACTTTGCTGACTTGTGCCAAGCAATATATTCTGTGTGTTCCCAGTTTACATATTAAATCTATAGGGTGGAAGTGGGCAAAAAGTAGGAAATCTCCTATTACTTACGTACAGAGAGAAATAACATTCAGTGGGTGGATACAGTTACTTAAGGAAATGAGCTGTCTCTCCTCTGAAGGAACATCTAAATAGAAGAGAAGAGTTTGAAACATAAACTGAACTAGAAAACTTCACTAGGAACTATCAGTGATATTCCCCAGACAGGATATGAATATGTTATCATTGCCTTAAAAACATTTGCACACATAGATTTTGACCTTGCTGGGAGTTCAGAATCTACAGTGAACCATTTGTTCACAGATAGGAGAAAATAATGGAGGGTTTTTTTCACAGTGGGGAAAATGCTTTGTAAGCAACCAAGGAGTGTGTCTTGAGAGATGAAGGTGAGAACAAGCAGGGATTTGTCAGTATGGAGATACTATAGTGTAATTTAAAAACACTCTATTGCAGCTCATTAACATTTCATATGTGAAAATACATTCATTCTTGAATTTTGCCATGTTTCAGTGCTGCACACCCCCCCCACTCCCCCTTTTCTCCCTACCCAGCATTGTTAAAGTCACACAGCACCTATCACAGTGGGCTTCTGGGACACCCCTCAGGCTCCTAAATGCTGTTGCAATAAATATCAATAACCTCCCTGAATCTCAGCATCAGTTGCAGAAATATTCCCTATTCCTGAGAAAAGAACTGGCCTTGTCTGCATTTAAGAACCAAGGTTTTATTTCCAGAAAACAAACCAAGTCTGCTTTTGGAGAACCCCATTGACCTGTAAGACCTTAGTTAGTTAATTTTTGGCATAGAGTGAAATATTTTTTATTGTTGCTGTGCTAATGTTCCATACAGACAGCCAAAAATGAGTGCTTGGGGACTAGCTAGGAAGTTAGAAGTGTAAAACTTTCTCTTCAATAAACACCTTCCTTGGGAATTTTTGATGAAAATGAAAGGAGGGCAAACTGGGGAGACAGTGATTTTTTTTTTTACCATGGCTTTGGTTCACATGAGTTCAGTTCTTGCCTTTCCCAGTGAGCCTGGGGAACTCATTTAATCTCTTTGTTCCTCACTTCACCCACATTTAAAACATGGGGGATCACACATCATGGTCAAATCAGCAGGAGGAGCAGCAGATAAATGGAGTGATGTGAGCAGGTCCATCTCTGGCTGGTGTACACTGATGGCAGAGCAGCCTGCAGACGTGGCAGGCTGTGAGCCTCTTTGGGTAGCAACCCTTTCAGTGTAGCTGCTTAATTGAGTTAAACTGAGAATGGCAATAAATTACAGAGATGCTGTGCCAGGTAGCAGTGAAACAGCTTCAGTGCAGCTCAACAGTTTGTCATCCAAAGTTGAGATTTTGCCTTTTCCTTTGCATTGAGAGGAGCTGGGAAGGGCTCAGACTTCAGACAAGGCTGAAAAGATTGTCCTTTGAAGTGGACTGTCCTAAATGTTATCCTGTAACAGGATTATCCATGAAAAGATAAGAGAATTGATACCTTCATCCTATAAAGTGACAGCCTTCAACTGCCTCCTTCCTTCAACTGCCTCCTTCCTTCATCTGCCTCCTTCCCTTCAACTGCCTCCTTCCTTCAACTGCCTCTTTCCTTCAACTGCATCCTTCCTTCATCTGCCTCCTTCCCTTCAGCTGAACTGCAGCCATCATCAGGGCAAAGAAGGGACAAGTCAGCTGCTTTGTGAATTCCAGTGCTTTTCTAGGGACACACGGCCACAAGGCCTGGTGTGTGAGGAGTTATTCCACCCCTTTGTCATGCTAGAACAATTCCAAGCTCCTTCAGTGATAATTTACTTTTATTTCAGGGAGGAGAGCCCAAGCAGAGCAGCTCACACTATGGGAGTGTCTGTGTCTCTGCAGCCTGGGCTCCAGTGATTGATGGACCCCTGAGATCCAGCGTGACCTTGCTATTCCTATCAATGGGCACCCTGTAGGAAACCCCAGGGCTTCTGTCAGGCTCACACCCTCACAAGCCCATCACAACTTTCATGTGGCAAGTACTTCCCTTTGAAGCTGCAATTCCTCTCTATTGGGCCTTCCCCAAGTACAGTTGTTTTGTCCACCTTCAGCATTGCATCAGCAAACGCTCTGCAGCCCCAGCTGTTAGCTCCTCAGGAGGCAGTGGAACAACAGTCCTGTGCACATCAGCAACAGTATTCCTGATCTATCTTGTGCTGCTATTTCTGACCTTAGTTATTATACATTTATCTTCAGTATACTGCCAGCCTCTCTCCAGAATCATGGTGGTAGTATTGGGGTTAGGGGAGCAGGGGGTTCACTCACAGCATTTCTCTGGACACAGGGTGACGTGTTGTGATGCAGTAAATGTGAAGCACTCCCCTCAGCAGAGGGTCTGGGGCAGAGCAGGACAAACAGGAGCCAGTGTCCCAAGCACAGGCTGAGAATCACTGCTGTAATGCAGGTGACACCACCAAAAGCTCTGAAGAGAAAGCAAAGCTGGAGTGGAGCAAGTTGTGTCACAGAGACAAGTGATTTCTGCCTGGGCTAGCCAGGGCTTCTGATCTGCAGCACAGACCTGCTGTGGCCACCAGCTCAGGCTTCCAAGGAGACCTTGCCTGTGACCCCAGAGTGTTTCCTCTGCCCCAGCTTCACTGCTCTCCTGTTGGCAGCACTCCAGGTGAAACTCTGCATTCTTCCTTCTCACAACTGATAAATGCAGAGAAGCATTCTGTTTCATCTTTGAATGGTTTCAGCACAGGGAATGGTACCAATAAGACAATAAAACTCCTACCAAATATGACATAATGATTCTTTGAGGTCACATCTTTTCCTTCCTAGATAGCAGAGCTGTTCTGGGGCTGTCACCCCATTAGTCTGATAGGATTGTCATGATAAACAGAAAAACACAGGCAGTGCTAGCTCAGAGAGAAATTCTTTCCTCTTGAAAAAGCAAAGCTTTCTATCTCTATGTTCCCTGAGCCACAAGAGGAGGTGAGTGAAGCCAGAGCTGTTCCTACAAATAGAAATCTTTATCATTGTAAATCAACTTGGTGAGTAGCAATCGACTGCTTTGTCTCTAGAGACATTTAATAAAGTACCCCACAACTTCTTTGTCTGCCATTAGTCACCTGATATTGGACATCCCATTCTGAAAGCACCATTTCTTCTTTTAAAATATATAGCCTGGGAAAAATCTATATTTTACTTCTTTTTGGATGGATACATTAAAAGGATATTCTTACTTCCTATTCTGGATTGAAAGTGCTAAGAAAATTCTTTTGTACACGAAGATAATGTAAGTGCACACTTAGCAGGGGCTTTGCTTTCCTTTTTTATTGCTTCTAAGGCCAAAGCATCCTCTAGAGCAGCTGCTGAAATCCAGCCTGCCTGGGGATTTAGGGAGAAATGGCATTATGGAAAACAGGGGGAAAAAATTCATTTCTCTTTGTGTATTATTTAACAAAACCTAAAAAATCTATTTGAATATATTCAGTTGCTGAAGTTCATTAGTCTGTACATCTTGAGGAGTAAGAGATCTTTCTTGCTTTGAGGTGATTTGCCACAAACCTCTGGCTCTGCCCACTGCAGTTCAGGACTCAGAGTTCCCAGAGCAACTACCTGAGGTTGAACATGTCACTAGGCTGTGCTTTGGCACAAGATAAAATACAATCCAAGTCTTCACAGAGACAGATCAAAGCCTGAAAATCCAAACCCTAGAAAGTGAAAACAAGTCCTATAATAAACATGAAGGGCATCTATTGAATTGGTTCTGTTTAGTCTCCTGCTCCTCTAGTCAATGTCATGATTTTTATGGGTCTGACGTGGCTGGTACCCCTGTTGTCCCAGGAGGGCACTGTTGACATGGGCACTTTACTGTAGGACAGCTTGTACCAGTGTGTAACTGGAACCCTCCTCCCCAGGAAACTTTCCATTTTTAGCTGTTCTCTCCATGGGCTGATGACAGCAGCATTTTCCTTCTGGACCAGCTTCTTTATGATCCATACTCTGCATCCCAGAGTGGACTCCAGAGGTGTGCTTCCCTGGCAGGGCAGGTGAAGACCTTGCTGCCCCTTTGCAATCAGGGCAAGGTGGGTTTAGCTGCAGTTACTGATCCTGTGAGCCAGTGAGTGCAGACAGAACTGAGCTAAATGTCTGCGTGGTGAGGAATGCCTGGGCTGGGATTTGCACTTAGCAGTAAATAGCTCGGTGCTCAGTGTGACAGAGTTTCATTTCTCTGGAGTGCTTTATTGCCTGTCTTTTATTGGCTTTTTGAGTTCAGATTCTGTGACTGGTATATTAATTTTATTCTTCTATTATATTTTCTCTTTTTATGTTCTGCAATTACATTAACTCAGCCTTTCCTGATCAATAATAGCTGCAAACAATTTGCCTTTCACTGCACATACAAAATCTGTAATAATAGTCTTCGAGTCTTCTTAGTTGCTTTAGTGGTGTTAAATTTATTATGCCTTATTAGCATAGCAAAAAGGATCAGTAAGTGACCTGCTACAGTAGAAGGTGAGTAGCAGACCTAGCATCTACTTCTTGCATAAAAAAATAAGTACTCTAGCCTGGGGAAAAAAAAACCAAACACCACAACATTTTTTTCTCTAGAAATTTGTAGCAGGGCTGTAATTATCAGTGTGAATTCCCTGTGGTAGCTTTTAAAACCTGTGCAAGCTCTGCTTAATTTCTGAGCATGTTCCTGGTTGCTCAACCCCTTTCAGCAGTGGATGAGGTCAAACTGGATTATTGTAGAATCACTGAGTGGTTTGGCTTGGAAGGGACCTTAAAAATCATCTCCTTCCAGCCCCCTGCCATGGCAGGGACACCTCCCACTAGAGAGCCATGGTGAGGGTGGTGGGCACGGTGGTTCCTGCCCATGGGGTTGTGCAGGGACAGGTCAAGCCAAGGAATGTTTGGCTTCTCCTCCTGGAGGGGAAGAAAGATTGTTCATATTATTTTCTGTAGGCTCCAGGCTAAGTCTTACTCATTTTATTTACAGAAACAGTTTCAAGCCATTGACTTGAGCAACACTACTCATATGGGTAAAGGAAACAAGAATTTGGCCTCGTGACAACTTTAAAGTCCTAGGATTTATGTTCTTTGCATCCCTCAGATAGGTTTGCAAATGTTGACGCACACTCCTAGAGTTTGCACTCGTAAAAATGCTGCTTGTGTTTGGGGGTTTCTTAGAAAAATATTTTTAAATCACTTTCCACCCTTAAGGGCCATTTGAAATTCACACTCTGAGGCAGTAAAACAACACTCCTGGTTTGGTTTGAACTGGGAGAAGGCAGGAAGCTGAGCTGCAGTGCACTGCCCTCTGAACAGTAGGTGATTTTGAAGCCAGCTTTGGTCTCAGCTCTGAATATCCCATCTTGTGCTGGGCCAAACAAGAGTGACATCTTTTATTTTTTCACTTTAGCTTTCCAACATTTAATTTTATTAGCTGGGAAAAAAAAAATAAACCAACAGCAAAACCAAACAACTGGACATAAACTTTTAATGGAAGTGTATGGGAACTGACAGGTCCAGAGGCATTACAGATCCATGCTGTGTAACAGAGATCTGCAGACACTCTACAAACCAGGAGCTTTGGCCCTCTGCAGTTTAATGGCCTCAAACATTCCTCTCTGGCAGTTAAAAAAACTTCAGGTCTTCAATATGATATATAGAGAAAAAATATGCACATTTTTTAGCACGACTCTCTTTGATTAGGGATCAAACCCAACACCTCCCCCTTGAGAAACATGACCTGTTTGAACTTCACAGTTGCTGCCTTGTCCCATGAAGGTCCCCAGAGTGCTCTGGGCCCCGGTGGGAGCAAAGCTCTGCAGCTCCAGCGTGGGTCACCCGGGGAGGGAGGAGACTGGCCCGTGCTCCCAGCAAGCTGAGTGTGCACTTGAGCATATGGAGAGCCATTGACTCAAATTTGACTCAAATTTGACTCACAGCAATGCTGCTTTGTGTCAAAACTCAACTCCCCCCTTCCCAAGGGCCAAACTATACCCAGAGGGATTTGTTTGCTTCTGCTGAGTTTTGCCTGTACTTATCCTGCTGCTGTAAGTAGTACTAATTAAGATCAGTGTGATTGCAATGGCAGACGAGCGTGCGTGCGTGTGGTACCATATGTCACCAGGGATTAGGTGCAGGGGCTGTCACAGCTGCTGGAACCACAGTGTCCTGCTCTCCAGGGAGCTGCAGAGGGAGCTCAGCCCTCTGCCCCTCTCCCCCTTCAAGCAGGGAGGGGCACCCCCACGGCTTTGCCACACCAGCAGCTGAGAAGTGGATGAGCTGGCTTTGGAGCAGGCTTCTTCTCTTTCTCTTCTCTTAACTGGGAGTTTCCAACCTAAATGAGTCTGTGATTCTGTTGCAGGAAAGTGCTAAAGAGGTGTTGTGAATATGAGCAGTGCAGGTGTGTTGGTCCTAGATCTCCTGGGTATGAGGTGAGGGAAGGGTTTGGACTGAGCTGGATGGTGTAGGAAGGGAGAAGAGTGTCCCAGTGCCATGACCTCCAGCCTACACTGCATCTTTCAGCAAGGGGTGAAGGTTTGGCTTCCCACTGAGAGCAGCTCAGCTGAGAAATAAGGAATGAATGAAGTCTGATCCACATGCTCCCAAGCCCCACAGCTCCCTGGGCCACCCTCGGAGCCTCTGTGGTGTCACAACACTATCAGCACAGTGGTGTCAGCTGATTGTTCCTGGCACTCCTTATAACCAACACTGTTGTCAGTTTTCAAGGTGAAGTTTCTCTGCCACTTTGCATACACCTCTCAAGCAGTAATCTCAGCCCTTCCAGCCAAGGAGAGACTCTCAATTCAATGTACTTTGTCCTGTAAAGCTGCTATTAAGCAGAGCAAAATGGTGAGTGTCATATTGTGCAGCTTCTGTTTTAGCCACAGCTGACAACAGGACTGGGAGAAGGGAATTGGAGCCAGATTTCCTATAGGATGAAGCAGCATTGCTGTGGCCCTTCTGAGCTCAGGGATGTAATTACAAAATGGGTCTATAAACAAAAATTCACCATTATGGAGCAAATAAAACCAAAGGGTAGTTAATCCAGGGATATATCACACATCAAATTAAATCTCACTTTGCCTGCAGTAATAACAGAAATAATTCATTAAGATAAACCTCTAGATTATGCACAGCATCTGGAGATAGAATTAAGACCTTAGCTGTGAGTGCATGTGCGTGCACACTCCCTCCCCCCTCCAAAAAATGATGCCAGCATAAAAGGCAGTGCAGAGTTAACTGTTGAGCTTTTCACATTCATTGCTTTCCAGCACTTACAGAGAAAACAAATGTGACTTCCAAAGAGAACTGTCTCTGGAAGGGCAAAAAAATCCCCACATCCTTTTTTCTGCAAAGGAATGCAACATGATGTAGGGGCCCCTGTGCAGAGTCAGGACCACTCAGAAAAATGTTGACGTGCAGCCTTGGAACTTGATCTCACTTCTTATGAATTCAGTGTGATTTTTTTCCATGTATTTCAACAGAAGTTGAGAGAGTTCCTTCCATCCATCCTCTGTCACCTGTACAGGGAAAATCCTACTAGTGGTGAAGATGTTAGTGGGCTGTTTTGAAATGTATATATTGTCTTAATGCCAACCATGGGCTGACAGTTTTCACCTGTAGGAGCTGGGTATGCCAGTAGAGATAGAACTGGATCTGCATCTGCACTGAGTCTGCAGGTCTCAGGGTTAGCCCAGAACCACAGCAAGCTGGCAGATGTGATCCTGTGGTGGACCAAGGTGCATTACTCTGCAGCCCACGTTCAGCAATTTCAATAGAATCTGCTACTGTAAAGCATTTCCTTCCTATAATCCTGAATAATACAAAAGATGGACAAATTGATTTGGGTTAAATCAAATCAAATCAAAAAGCTTCAATAAAACCCCTCGAGATGAAATGGATACAAAACTTGCTTATCATTTCTGTAAGCTCTTTGGGAGAGAAATTCTCAATTCTATGTTTCTTTTCATATCTCTGCTGCAAACCCCTCTTTCTTGTGACTACCAGGAACATGCCTGTGGAAGCCCTTAATTACTTTGATTCTCAGTAGGATGTTATTGCTGCTCCTGTTCTTGTTCCAGACCTTGCTGTCTTTGATTCAGATAAAAACCTTTTTAGGACATGCCCAGGATGCTGTAACAGAGCACACTGAAGAACACAGCAGACAAATCTCTGCCAGGAACAAGCCTGCTTTTGGACAGAGGATCTCACAGGGGATTTCTCAGGGTCCAGCCCAGCCCTGTTTCCATGAACCCATCAGCAAACCTTATGTTAGAAATTCTTACTGGCAAGAGCTGTCCTGGTGTCGTTGGTGCAGCAGAGATAAATCAGCCCTCATCCATTTCTGAAGGCACTCTGTTACATTCAGACAGTCCAATCACACTCATTTTCTTCTGGACCTTTCTAGAAATGACCTGCCACCTTTTTTTCCCATCCATGCCCTGCAACAGCTGTTACAGCAAATGGATTTTTCTATGATTTGTACTGAGTAATGGTGGGCTATAAATTAGTGCATGCTTGGGAGCTCCCAAGGAATAGCAGCCATCATCTAATTACATTTCTAATTAAGGTTACAGGGAGACTAAAAACAGTAAAGAATAAATGTGTGGACTTCCAGCAAAATCTGTGTTTGGAGAATACCATCAGGGCTGTCCAAAATATGCCAGAGAGCACCAGACAAATTGAGACAGTATGAAGTTCTCAATGAAAGATGACTGTACACAAAGGATCTGACAGCAAACCCATGGGAAAGGGTAGTGATGAGCTTGAGATGCAGGCATGGATCCAAAACACAGAAAGGGCCTAGCAGTGGGTGCCTGAAAGAGCAGATCAAGACGCCAGGATCAGAGGGAGTGGGAAAGCTGCAACAAAAGCCAAGGCTAAGAACTGCCAGATCATAGTATCTGCTGCCACAGGGCTTGAAAATCTCCAGGGAGTGGGAATAGGGATGAGCTACTAGCACATATGCAAGACACCACTGATTAGGTTTAAATCAATTTTTCTTTCCTCCAGAAAAGATCTCTGAAAGAGTCCTCTATGCAGACTGGTGGCAACTGTCACAGGAAAAATCTTTGGGGGAAAAAAGTACCTCTGGATTTGCCATTTGTTTTGCTGGAATAAAGCCCAAGGGGTCACTGAGCACATCCAGCTCTCTAAAAGCATAGTCAGCTTTCTGATGTTGTCAAGACTTTCCAGTGACAAATAATCTGTGACCTCTCAAAACCCCCTATTTCAGTGCTCCACAGAGACTCCCAAAGCCTCTCCTTGCAGCTCCCATTGCTTCTCATCCACACTGGACACTAGGATCTTGAAAAGAGGGGTATTCCAGGTAGCAGGGGAAGGGCCTGCAAATATGGGGGGGGAAAAAAAGTTACAGAGAGGAGAGAAATAAATCCTTCTGTCCATAACCAGGTCATGTTTTCTACCACCTCAATGGCAATACTTGCCTTCCCCTGACATACCTCAAATTAATCAACATCATCCTTTGAGTGATGGTGCCCAAAACTCATTCCTCAGAATGCTGCAAAAATACTCCCAGCCCTTCAGCTGCCTTGGAAAGGAAGCTGAAAGGGACACTGGGATATAAGCAATTTGGGTGCAACTTGTTTGCATAAAACAGAATCAAAAGGAGAGGAAAGAGGTGTCTGTGGACAGAGATTCCAAATTGACCTGTTTGGCTGGAACAAACAAAACCAGGCTCAGCCTGCATGGAGCCAAATTCTTGCAAGCCTTTCTGTAGCTGAACAACAGAAACCTCAGAGAGCCACTGCTCTGAAAGGCTGCTGCCAGTCCAGAGCCTTGCCAGGAGAGATGTTAACAGTGAGCCTTTAACTCAAAAGTAAAATCAAATCTTTACAAATAAAGCTTAATTTTGTAGTTGAAACAGAGAAACCCAGAAGGTGAGCTCAGATTTTGGGTCTAGATACGATCCTGTTGGCTCCCAGGTGTGGAATAAGGGACAAGCTGCCAGCCAGGACCAGGGAGACTTCCAGAGCTGAGTCAAGCTGACACACATCAAGTCACTTGAGCCTGGAAATTAAATAAGAAACTGCTCAACAGGCTTTTCACTCAGACCCCTGTTAAGTTTTTACTGCATCTAGGACAGAAAATAACCCTTCCATAAGCAGCTTTCTCTGTGTTATTTTCTGTTTGTTTCTGCTTCCATCCCTGAGCAGAATCATCAAGTGAGAAGAGCAGTGAAAAAAAAAGCAGAGTTGGGTTGGGTCTCACTTGCCACATGGGCTGGACTCAGGGTCAGTGAGTGGCAGGAAACACAAGTGACCAGGGCCAGGTGACATGTCCATCTAGGGCTGAGGATGGATAAATCATTGGAAAAGGAGGGAGCTGTGGCAGAGGAAGGTAAAATGGGGAGAGATGAGGTACTTGTTGGTTGCTTTTTGCATATTCATACTCCTTCCTTTTTTTTTTTTTTTCTATTTTTTTCCTGGTTTCCTGAGTGTGCTGAAGCATTCAAATTCCAGATTATCCCTCCAACATTCCTCATGTGTTTATCTGCCCACTCCTATAACTGACTTGGTCTCTCAGGTTGTTCTGACAGTCCTTTTCCATGTGATCATCCCCTCTGTGCCAATGCCAGCTCCAGGGCACTGCTACTTGAGCCTCTTGTCCCCTGCAAGGTAACTGAGCTTCCACATTGAGCACTGACACTTGGAGTTTTGAAACTATCACTTGCTTAATAACTCTACATCCGTCATTCTTGGATGAAATCCATGGCAAACAGAATGTGAGAAAGTGAAAACTAATGAGCGTCTTCAAGAAAGGATAGGGAGCTTCTGTTATTTCATTTAGTCCTAAGAGTTTAACTTCTGGCACCTCCATCACATTTCCAAATGGTAACTAAAGGTTGTTACTTTTTCAAGTTGTGCTGTGTAGCACATTTCATCAATTAAAATGCACCCTCAATGTAAAATCACAACAGGGCCAGCCTGGCATGAAGGATGCTATCATGTCAGAGTTTTTTCTTTTTTTTTTTTTTTTAAAGGATACTTTTGTTTCAGATTGCTGAGATCTTTATAGAGCAGATTTAAATTAAAGAAAACACAGATTTAAATATAACCAGGGAAAGAATACAACATGCCTTCATCTTGGAGTACTATGCAATTTACACTCCAAGGGAAGCTGACTCTGCTTTGTGTGCTCTCGTTTCATCCTGTTTCTCATGGTGATTATTAACTTTCTTTGTACTGAAAGGACAGAAATATCTCCTTTATGATGTGGAGTTTGGTGCAATGACCCCACGCTGGTCTGAAGTTCCCACAGCAGTGGGATCAGTTTGCACTGTCAAGACTACTGGGGAGGGTTTGGGATGAAAGACTTGGTGTTGCAGAGCAGTTAGACAAGGAGGGGAGAACCAGAGGCCAGGCTCTGGCCCCAGCTCTGTGCTGACTCCCTGGTGGGTGCTCCAGTTCTCTGCTTTACCACCCACACCCACAGCTACTGTGTGTAAGGCCCTTGCTGCTTTTGACCTTCCTTTTCCCTGGGTGTCATAATGTTTGTGGGCAAATGAGCTTTGCACATTTTTGTTGCAGTTGATATCAGGTAACAAACTCTTCTAAAAGTCTGTACCTAAGGAAAATAATGCAAACATCCACCTGGCAGAGGAGGCCAGTTTATTACTGGGTACCCAAATTAGACCAGTTTGAGTCAGACATCAGAAGAAATAGGAGTTTAGGCAACCCCTACCTCTTCACAAGGGTACATCTTCAATCAATCTGCTTTGGTGCTGGCTCAGCTGCCTCCTCTGTGAGGGACGTTAAGACCAAGGTCACCAAGAGCAAAGACTTCCCCACAATACCCACCAGAAGCCTTCCCTGTGCTGGAGCAGAAATGAAAAGCTGTTCAAATCCCACGACGTTCACATCTCAGAGATTTGAAACCAAACTGAGCGATGATCTGTGGGTTTGTTGTATTTAAAGCTGTTAACGTTTTTAGTTTCATTTGTTTTCTTTTTCCACCAGACAAAACCATATCGTGATGCTTTCAGCTGCACAAATGATCAATAGGAGAGGTGGGTCAGCAGCTAAACAAGTGCAGCCTTGCTGATCTATATGCTAATTGGCACAGAGCTGAGCTGCACCAGCTTACGTTAAGAATATGGCCTTTCTATTTTAGGAAACTTTGGGAAAGTTTCAGATACTTTTTTTTTTTGCCGAGTTTTACCCTTTCTGAGTGAAGAGGAATCCTCCACAGAAATCTGAAGCTGTTCCAAAGCTGATTTACACAAAAAAAAACCTGTGGTGATTTTGCTAGAGGAACAATTTTGCACGACCTGAAAGTCCCTGAATCTCCCAAGTGCGCTGGGTTCAAGTAAATCCATAACTCAGTCCTGAGTCTATCAGCAGCGCCTGGAATCATTGGTATTCACCAGAGCTTTCCAGACTGAATGCAGGACCAGGATTTAGGTCTGGTGGAATGAGGTAGGGACAAAAGTAGGTCAGGCTTGGAACCCTGGTTTAGCAGCCTGAGTGCTTCAGGACCAGCGCAGATCCCGATCGTCCGCGGGGCTGGGGATGGTTTCTGCTCTGAAGCACTACTTCAGACCTCATCAGCAAAAAGATGCACTGGGTCTGTTTTCACAAGTCTGCTCACGTGCTTGTGAAATGGAATTTTGGTTTTATATACATGTCCTCCTTACTGCAAATACTGTGTGCTCAGAAAGAGAAAGAGCAATTTTTTCTATTGATCAGGCGAGCGAGCAGCCTTTCATTTCCCAGAGTATCTCTATGTTCTGTACAGTTCAGATGCTGCCTATTCAGCTAGTCAGATATCTTTGTTCTAGGTCCAAGTAGGCATTTATTCATCACTGCAGAGCCCTGCAATTCAAAGGCTCAGATGTTTAAGGATATATATAGGCAATAGCTGGCTTGCACTGGCATTCCTAAATGACTAGGACAGCCACGGCCCATTGGCCATCTAAGTCCTCTTGTTAAAGAGAAACAGAAACCTCAGTTCTGAGAACAAACTTTTGCCACCTACATGAGTTCAGCTGTATCTCCTAGACAGGTAACGGGCCTGTTTTCTGTGACCATTAGTAGATGTAGCATGGCTAGATGTATGCAGAGCAAGTGAAGGGATGGGTGACCCATTCTGCATTCTGAAAGTTACTGCTATGGAACCAGATATTTACTTATTTAATCCATGCATACAAGAATGTCACTGAGAAGCTGCAGCTGGTGTGCTACAGTTGATGCTTATTAAACACATAATCATTTCAATCTTACCTTGTGCTTCCCCATCTGTTTGTATCTACTCTGTATCTCATCTTCCTCTCAGACATGAGTTCTTTGGGATAGGGACTGTCCTCTCACTGAGCTTATACAGTCCCCAGTACAACAAAGCTCCAAAACTTCACCTGAACTGACAGGTGATGGCACTCACAGTGAAAACTTCCCAGGTTGTAGAAGGACATTGCTTTCAATACTTTCAAGTGATGGATTTACTTGGAGAGTTACTTGGAAGATGTTTTTGTTAGGCATTTAAGGTCATCTAGTCCTGTATGCCACAGGCTGTAGATACCCATCCTTTTATTCCCAAGTGAAGGAGTGTGGTTTGTGCTTGACTGGAGACTAACTTCTGGGAAGGCTTCCACTCTTTGAGAGGTTCTTCTCATGTCTACAATAGTTTGTGCAGTGATCTGCTGCCATCACAGCTGAAAGTCCAGTGGCTTGTTCCTAACTCCAGTGAACTCCATGGATGTTCTTGGCTCCTCCAGACACGTCTTACACAACTAGACTAATATGCATGGCAGTAATGAATAAGCACCTTGCAATGGTGCACATGGTGTCTGCATGCAGTGAGGCAGTGTTCCAAGTGACACAGGTGTTACATCAAATGGAGAGTGGCTTGGACTCTCCTGGCAGCAATAAAAAAGCTGCCAGTCTCCTTGCTTCACCAGCATCTCTTCTTACCTCCAGAAAACCAGAGTTCTCCTTTGCTTTTACTTTGGTTTCCAAGCAAGCAAGCAGAAAAGACACCAACCTTTCCTAGTCCTGCTTTGTGTGGCATCTATAAAGGCAGGACTACCCCTGTGTACCCCAGAGCAGCTCCCTTCTCATGGAGCACTTTGCAGACCACACAATGTGCTCACCAGCCTCTGCCAGCAGAGCAGAGCAGCACTGAGGACACTTCTTCTGTCCTGCAAGGCAGCAGCTTTGCCCAGAGAAGGAGCAGGGAGCACAGACACACCTCGTGGTAGAACCTTCAGGGAGCTGCTGTGGGAGGGGGGTTCTTTGGAACCAACTCAACCCACGTGAAGGAGAGTTTAACCAGAAAAGGAAATACAAGCAAAGTGGTTGCATCCTTTTGCAATCAACTCTTTTCAAGGCTGGCCATCCTGTGCCTAATGAGGAGACTTTTTCCAGTTACCAATGAATAGTTTTATTTTACTTAATTGCAACCATTTCAGTATGGTAATTAAGCTAGAATGTTACCTTTGGGATGGGATCAATTAAAGGTTTGAAAATTGAATTTGGGATCATGATTAGGCTCTTTTACATCACTTTAGTATTCGAAAATATATAATTGTGTGATTCAACCCTTTTTTCATACGTATAGTAAATATAAACTTTCAGGGTTTCTTTTTAAGCAGAAACAGATTTTTAGAGGCCTACTGGTAACTAGAACCATAGCATAATGGGGAAAAAGGGTTTCCCTATTTGATTAGAGGAGATTTTAAACTTATAGTACATGAAAATGTTGAATTTAGGGTAATTGGTTGTCGGATTTCTTCAGAATTGAAATCATTATGCCCTGGCCACATTCCAAGACATCTTTTCTTTATTTTATTCTCTCCCTTTCTTTTTTTTTTTTTCTTTTTTTTTTTTTTAAGTTACAATTCAAAACAGTGTGGAACAGGCTCTAATGTTGTAGTTGGTCATGTAATGTCACCGAAGCTGACTTCTGAATATAGACAAAGGACTTCATGTACTGGAGTGCTCCACTGGTGGAAAATTGATAGCAGCATGAGATATGCTATTACAGGCTTTTTGTTCTACCTCCAAATTTGTGCTGACTAAAGTGCTTTTGTGCCTGCACAGGGGAAAAAAAAAATATCTGTCTAGAGGAGGCTGGAAGCTTAAAACAAATGCGTCATGGAGGGCATAGATTCTTAAGCAGGACTGTGTGAATTTAGCTGCAGCTCACTAAATAACAACCAAAGTGCTTTATTCTTGTCAATTACTATTTCCTTCAAGGACGTGAATCACAGGGAAAATGATCAAGCAGCAAAGAATAAAATTCTCTCTGAGACCAAAAAACAAAGTAAAACGAACTAGAAGAATTAAGCAGTGTTTCCTAACTCGTGTCAGTCCAGCTTGGAGTTATTGCCAGGTTTGTACACACCACAATCTATTCAAGCTCTGTGGAGAGATAGGAAGCAGGGATGCAGTTTGAATGCCAATGAAGCATGCACTCTCTTCCAGAGCAGCTTGGAAAAGTCAGCGTGACCATGGATATACATCCCCCTTCCTCCACCCTCCTTCCTCCCAGCAGTCAGCCCAACAGCACCATCCCCACTGCCCCCACACCCAAACTGCAGAGAAAAGGCCACAGTGAGCATGTGGATCCTGACCAGCTCCTCTAACTTTGTGTGAGTGGTACTGCTGGAGTGTGTGGGGACAGGACAGTGCACGGCAGCTTCTGCTACAGCCTGGTTTGGGTGACAGTGGAACTGCCCTCGGAGAACCACGATCCTTCTTTTGCTCCAAATAGTGCCTTTTGTGGAACCTGGGGAACCAAACTGAGGCCCTTTTCTATTCCCATCTCAAGCCAGCACAGGCAGCCTGAGGAACTGGCCCTTCTTTGCAGCACCAGGTGCAGGATTGCGACGCATCTGCCTCTGGTGCTCTGCTCCGCGCTGCAATTTCTGCTCTTGCTGGCCCTCTCCCATGTCACATTTGCCTTCCCACTTCAAATTAAAGAAGTGTCTTCCCTCTCCATTCGTTTTCCCAGTACCCAGGGCATGGTGTGCTGTGTCCCTGTGCAGCAGGCAGCCCCAGCACTGCCTTAACAAGCAAATCTTTTTTTTTCTTGAACACCAGGCTGGGCTCTCGCTCTGACCTGCCAGAGTTTGCTTTGAATTTTCATGTGAATAGCAAGGTGCAAGGTTAGCTGGTTACAGACAAGGTCACTTCCATTCACAGCAGCCAGGGTGGGAATGAGTAACCTCCTAACCATCCGAGGCTCTTGGTCATATTTATCTGTAGCTTTATTGGAGAATTCATTCACCTCCACCCAGATAAATTGAGCTGACATCCTGAGGGGTAACTAACTGGCAGTTACAAAACAAATGGACCAATAGTCTATTTAGCCCAGTCAGTGTGATCAGAATATATCCTTCAAAATAAAATACTACTGGAAGGGGTATGGGAGTCCTCCAGATGGCCAAGTGGATAGCTTTCTAAGGTCACCATGAATATTTAAACAGCATTTTTTACAGTGCAAGCATTAAAGGCACAAAGTTGGAGTTGCTCATGGTATCCATGGAACCCAGATCACGAGCAAGGATGCCCCTTTAGTAAAGAAAGGCAAGCCAGCCAGGCTTCTGTGATTATTGACATGCATTTCGAATATCTTTCTGTGTGTATTTTGCTCATGCTGGGTTTCAGCTATAGGCTTTGTGCTAGCTAACATCAGCACCAGAGACCTGCCACATTTGGAAGAGGTGCTGGGGAGATGCCAGTGGTAGCAAAAACTGTTCAAATCAGTGATTTCTGATTGCTACAGTGGTTGAAGAAATGTCAGTACCTTCTGGGGAGGCTGCAGTATGCTGTGCAGTAGCTTTTGCAGACCCCTCAGTCACCACCACAACCAGCTGACCCTGCTTAGCACAGACATGCAAAGCCCAGGGACATCATCAGTGGGGATACTGTGCAAAACAAAACATTTCCCGGGTTGTTTCATACTGTGCAAGGGTTTGCACTCACTCCTTCCCTGGGAAGAAGCATGTGCAGAGGTAGTGCTGCCATCAGGAGCCATGTAATAGCATGTTTATCCCCTGAACTTTACACCCAGGTCGTTTGACTCTCCTTTCCCAGGCAGGCAGTGTTTTTCACTTAGACAAGCTTCATTTCTTTCCTGCCAGGATGTTACTCCTGCATCCCCTGGGGTCCTGACCCTTTGTCTCCACTCTCAACAGCTAGCAAGCACATACTTGCTATCACCCAAAGAACCTTCCCCTGCTGAAAATAATCCTGCTTCCATTAGTTCCTCCCCTGAAAGAAAAACATAATAAGAAATGAGTTAATGGTCTTATGAATCCAGTAACCACACACCCACCCTAACGTTAGACAGCCATGCTTTACAGCCTCTGGGATGAAAGCTCCCAGGGCTTCCCAGGTTGCTCCTAACAAGCCCATGAAAAGCCACTAGTAAAGCAAACCTTAAATTCCTTGTGCATGGATCTGCAAGGATCCGTGAGCCCAGGTCAGAATTTTGCAGCGTGAGCTACAAATCACCAGTTGCTACCTGTCACCTTGCAGATTGGATATTACAAGTGATTTGAACAATGGGATTTCAAGTTGCTTAAACAGTAGGTGAATAGAACGAGAGAAGAGGGAGCTGCAAGCCCAGCTTTTCTCACCATGTTAAATCAAAATGTTTCGTTTATTACCTAACAATTATTATTATAATCTACAAGTTCTTTGATCTTTTTATAATGTTTTTCTAAACAGATCTCTGGTGATTTCTTAATTCTGTTGTTGTTGTTGTTTTCTGTTTTTCTTGCTGAGACCAAAACCCACAAGCTGGGCATGTTGCTGGTACAGGTAGTGAGTTCTGTGAGATTTATTTCAGACCCGACTCCCTGATGTAATTGCAAGATACCCAGGAAAGCAATCCCTTCCTTGGTTCCTTTCTTGCTTTCCTGACTTCTCTCTCCTTGTAACTATAGAAATGACAAATACAGTGAATTTAAAGGTGTTGGGTTTTTTTTAAGCAAATCTCAGAAAGCTACTGAAAAATCAAAATAGAGAAGCCTATGGAAAGTCCTTTCTGTCCTGTCTCACCCCTGGCCTGTGCCATCATTTGCCATCTTTCCCACCAGGATCAGGAGAACCAGGTGTCTTTCAGAGTTTAGTTTTTGTGGCCTTCTTCTTAGCTTACAGCTCTGGCCAGAGCTCTGTGTGAGGAGTGCTGTGTGCATACAGCTGGATGTATAGCTGTGTGCATACCTGTCATCCCAGAAACAGCCTCTGGCATTTGGTGGCACCCCTCTGACACACAAGGTGCCCCTCGCTGCTGTGATGAGCAGGGGATCCCACTGTTTTATCCTGGGCTGCATGAGGATGGAGGGCACTGAGACCCCCCACTCAGATACCATGTGATAAGTACAAAAGTGTCTTCCTCAGACCCTGCTATGACTTCTGTCAACCTTCTCTGCCAGCCAGAAAAGCAGCCAGCAGGATGTGCTTCCAAAGCTCCCTCCTTTCCCTGATCCTACACTGCCCAGCTGCAGTCCCAGGACATTTCCTTTGGCTGGGGGCTAGGCAAACAGTTTTCTCCTCGACCAACAGACATCCCTTTGCTTCCTGAGCCAGCCTTGGGTGCTACTCGATGATTGGGACCATCTCCTGTTCCAGACACCAGTAAGCTACATCTGGGTTAGATTTAAATCTTCCTCTTGGCCAAAATCTTTCCTGACTCAGTTATTTGAAATAACCATTTCCGTCCCAGATTCCTGCCCATCTTCCCCTCCTGTCCGTGACAGAAAATAGAAACAGTGCTAACACACATTCCCTAAAAGTTGTCAGAGAGGGAATCACACATTTTAGTTAGTAAATACCATTACTTGTGGAAACTGCTCCTTTGAAACCAAACCAGCAAGAGGAAGGGCCTGAATTCTGCCTGGTGCTCAGCTGACGAGTACCCAACTCAAGTCCATCAGCCACCCCCTTTTGCAGTCTGTGGCAAAACCAGGCCCATAAAATAAGCTAAATTACATTCCAGACAAGCAGAATTCCCTCCGCTGGATAGCAAGGGGTATTCCTGTGACCACAATCCCATGTAGGTGTCTTGCTTCAGCATCTCCTCTCAGGCAGGATGACAGAACCCAAATGAGAAGCTCTGCAGTGATACCCAGCATGCTGGGTGCTAAACCCACTGGCACGTGGTTTCCAAACGAGCTGCTACTGCAGGCTTTGTTCTTCACTCAGGGTGGTGTCACCAGCCAAAGAGCAATGCTGACATTCAACCATGTCAAGCTTCTGAAGCCTTGGTGTGTCTGGCCTGGCTTCCTTGCAGCTAGGAACACTGGAGCCAGAAGTGCAAAACTGGGGAGGTGATGAAATGAGAATTCTCCCGAGGCTCTGGCAAAGCAGAGGCAGATGATGGTGCATTGTATCAGGCAGGCACTGGCTGATGAGCCTGCACTGGTGGATACTGGCAGAAGGGACACTTGCTTCCCTTCGTGTTGCAGGACTAGCCAGTTGGAATCACGAACCAGAGCCCCTGTAAAAATAACCAGCATTAAAGGTTTTGAAGTGGCTCCTTTTAACAAGCAGGAGGGAGCAGTTGCCCTCCTGCAAACCAGGCACCTCCTGACCTACTTCTTAATAGGAGCTGAAATCAAAGACCCTTTATGCTGCTGAAAGTCTTAAACTGGGAAGCTGTTCCAGCAAGCAAGAAGTCCTGAGGCACTTCTCCTTCTCCCTTATATGTTCTTTCTAGCCTTTGGCTACTCATGCAAAGAAATGCCTTTCTACTTAAACATAGTTTGACTAATTAATCTATTCCATCTGTTCCTTCCTCCCAAAATGTAACCATGACACAGAAGTTTCCGAAACAGATTTGGTTCTCATATTGATAAACAGGTCACAGAAAAACAGGAGAGCGGGGAAAAGGGATGAAGGGAAATGGTGGGATTTTAGCTTTTATTTCATCCTGACCAGCTTCTGACTCTTTCATGCAGACGGCTGATTTATACAGTATGCTGCATGCACCAGGCCAGTCAACAAACACATCTGAGATCACTCGTGCAGCCAGATCACAAAAGCTGATCTCTGCTTGCAGAAAGGCCTCAGTCAGTGCAGTGTTCCAACGGGCTTTTGTACAAATTGCAGTGGAGTGAAGTCATCCTTTGGGATAGTTCAGGTAACCTGTCATTTTCCGCTCGAAAATGAGATTTCTCTTGTCACCAACAAGCCTAGCAAACGGGGGTGCAGTCTGATCGTGTTCTGAAACCAGCAAGAAAGAGCCAAGTGTGTTAATGTTTAAAAGTTCAAAGCACACCTGAGCTGCCCCCCTCGGCTGGGCAGCTCCCAGCTGCCGCAGAGCAGAACCCGCCCCGTGTGGCCATCTGCAGGTTGGCTCCTGACGAGTTAGCCCCGCGATTGCAGATCCACTGCCCTTTATCTGAACTGACAGCAGGTAACTGATCAAATATTACTGAGTTTGCCTTTAAATTTTAACCTGCAGGAGTTACGCTGCAGCCTGTCGGATTTTATGTTTCGTGACACCGTGTGCCAGAACCAGGCAACCCAGCACAGCCTAATGCAAGGTGACAGCTAAATTCAAAGCAAAAGACACTTCTCCTGCAACAATTAACCACTCTGGATTGTCGGGGTGGCTGCACACACCCAGCTTTGTGCTGGCTGCAGCCACCGAGCTGTCCCCGCCACGGCCAGGGCATCCACACGAGCTGGGGATGCTGCTGCAGGTTTCCTGAACTTTGTTGTGTTTCCACAGTGGGATAAGAGAACTTGGAATGCTGCTTTTTTTTGGTCTTTTTTAAAATTTTCTCTTTTTTTGTGTGTGATAAAGTTTTGTCCATGTTACTTCTCCACGGCAAAAGTGTGATAGTATTGATTATTTCCAAACCAGGAGGGAGTGTAGGGGAAAAAATAGATATTCTCTAGCGTGGTAACCGTGCTCAGTCCAGACCGTGTGTAATTTGGATAACCTTGACAACTAACACAATGCACAGTGCCATGATTTTAAGTGAGGATGAGCTAGCATGTTAAAATCTCTCTGCCAAATCTAATACGAGCGCCAAGCCTTCCAGGTGTTTCATTGTGTTATCACACAGAACTAACATCATTTTTTCTTTCAGTTCTGAAGAGGTGGTCCAAAATGTTTAAACTACAGTAGTTGCAACATGTCAAAGAGGGAATTTATTATCTCAGCCCCAATAGGTCTTAATAAGCCTTACACAACTGTTTAGGCATTTATTCTATTAACGGCTGTTCATTCCAGTGGCTTCACCTGAATATTCATGATCTTACTATTCCCAGTGCTTCAGTGTAGCAGCTGTTTGAAATCCACAGCAAATGTTCAAGAGAGTTCCACAAATATAAACACCCTCACAGCTGAATGTTTGGGGCCTGTGCATCGCAGAGGAGAGACATGAAACATTTATGTGGAGTGATTTTTGGAGGACAGGCATTTACAAAGCTTAAATAGTCCTCACACATTTGGGAGCACTTCAGTGTGATTGGGACATTACCATGGAGGACAAAGAGTCTGGAAGAGCCTTCATCCCGCAAAGATGCTACGCTCGCCTCTGTGCGGTAATTCAGCGTAACGGAGGATTCCTGCTGGATTCCTGGTTCAGAATCAAGCCTAGGCAACTGAAATCCATGGTGGGTGGAGTTGGTTGTTTTTTTTCTTGCCTCGTTTTGAAGCAGGATGGAAACAGAATGCATAGAAGGGAGGTAGCAAGAAAGTCAAAAGGAGCCGCTTGCTCCGTTAAATCGGTCTAAACACAGAAGGAAAAGGGTGACTACAGAATAAATCCAACACGTGCTGAAATCTCCCTCGCTCGTGTAGGAACAGTGTCTAACTCAGGGCTCTGCTTAGGTAAAACCATTTGTCTCCTATTAAGTAGAAAACTAACTCTAACCAGATAAGACACATGGAGGACATAAAGAATTCAAGCTCTCTCAGAGGAGCAGGGATGGGAAGTGAGTGCTCTACCTGGCGTTCCATCTGTTCTGCTGCTCTCTGTGTTGCTGGTGTCTAGAAGTTGTCACTAGCTCAGGATTATTG
The DNA here is from genome assembly GCA_025447755.1 of Corythornis vintsioides. NCBI lineage: Eukaryota > Metazoa > Chordata > Aves > Coraciiformes > Alcedinidae > Corythornis > Corythornis vintsioides. Next base: position 39,860 of record JAOEGS010009879.1, on the reverse strand, counting down.
GTGGTCTTTGCTAAAATGAGGGGATGGATTTAGCCCACCTCTCAGAGGACAGGGGCTGTCCTGCAGGGAAATGCTTTGAGGGCACAAGAGGATGGTGTCTCTGAGGTGGAGCAGAGGGGCAGCCGTGGCAGCAGCAGAGTTTACAGCTGCTGCTGTGGCATCAAGGACTGAGGGAGAAGAAGGAATAGTCGTGTGGTCAAGGGCACTGTGCAAGGTTCAGATTTCTGCCCCATTTCATAGATTTCCACAGTTGTGATGATCTCTGATGCTGGGGGTGGTTTTCACCATTAAAAAATGACAAATGGGGTGAAAAAACAGAACCACTTTCTAGCACTGACTTGAAAACTTTTCAGTTCATGTTGTGGGTCTGCATTTTCTTTCTGGGGACTGCCATGCTTCTCAAATTGAGATCCACATGTGGACAGCTGCACTTCCAATGGAAGAGGAGGAACAGTAAAAATGGAAACTAGGAACACAACAGCCAAAAGCATTTCCCATTGTCTGAGCTGTTCAAAAAGGATGTTTTGGAATGACCCAGGCTCACCATTTTTCACTGGACTTCTTTAAAATATCAAGATTTGACATAAGAGCAACGTTAAGTTAATTAAATAGTTAAAATGGAGTCAAATCACAAGAACTGTTAGCCTAAGCATTGGAAATACATATAAACACACACATAAATATGTTGTACACACAGACATATTACTAATAGGATTAACACCAGTTAAGATCTTCCATAATCTATTGAAAATGACCCTATCTAGTTTTTGTACAGTTCAGAGAGAAGGAATGTCCTTTCAGAGACAATCTCACACACAAAAAAAAAAAGAGAGTTCTAGTGTTTAAAGGAAACCTTACAACAGCCCCGAGATTTTCAGTCATATACTGGGGAAGGCATTGTTCATATCCAGACCTGATCTCTGTGAACAGTAACGGTTCCAGGCTAATAATGAAATAATCCATTTTTACTAGATGAAAGAAGGGGGATCAGAAAAGTAACTCGATCTGTGGGTAATAATGGTGCCAAAAGCTTATAATGGAAAATATCTGAAGAATCCGAGACTCTCTTTGAGAGATATGAATGATTTCTTTTTTCTTGCAAAAAGTGTATAAAGAACTTGAGAAGAAGTGCCTGAGTGAATTTTATGAGAAAAGCTCTGTTTGGGGGAGAAAGGGGCAGTGTTGGGTTGCAGCCTGAGCACAGCCCAGCCTTACGTAACGAGAGGCAGAGCTGAAAGATGCTCCAGTGCCTGCACTTGATGCACTTGCATTTTGATTTTTTTTTTCCACCTCTTTTTCCTTTTCCTCTCATTATTTGTTCTCCCAAAACTGAAGTTTATGAATTAGTAGGAAAAGGTCCCTGTGTCTTATTTTCCATCTATTAACATGCTCCATTTTGGACTATAATGATCTTTTCCTTGACTTCTCTGCACACAACAGGTTGAGGACG